>WOXC01012034.1:0-270378 GCA_011680675.1 Gymnobelideus leadbeateri
TTCTAGCTCCTTTTTTTCAGAATACATATCCTAGCATTCCATTCCTTTAAGGTGGAAGCTGCTAAATTTTGCTAAATTTTTGCTTCTCCACTATATTTTGAATGATTTGTTTGTGGCTACTTGCAAAGTTTTCTCCTTGACCTAGGAATATTGAAATTTGCCTATAATATCCCTGGGAGTTTTTATTTTGGGATCTCTTTCAGGAGGTGATTGGTGGATTCTTTCCTTTCCTCTTTTACCCTCTGTATCTGAGATATCAGAAGAGTTTTCCTTAATAATTATTTGAAATGATACTTAGGCTCTTTTTAAAAATCATGGCTTTTGTATAGTGCAATAATTCATAGATATTGCACATTTTCTTCTATTTTTTTATTCTGTTAACTTTTATTGTTTCTTATGTCTCATGGCGTCATTAGCCTCCACTTGCCGAATTCTAATTTTTTTAGGAATCTTCTTCAGTGAACTTTTGTTCCATTTGGCCAGTTTTGCTTTACAAGGTGTTCTTTTCTTCAGTGAATTTTTGTGTCTTTTACCATTTGCCCAACTCTGTTTTTTGACACGTTATTTTCTTCAATTTTTTTGTTCCTCTTTTACCAAAATATTAATTTTCTTCATAATTTTCTAACATTACTCTCATTTCTTTTCCCAAATTTTCTTCTACCACTCTTAGCTCTTTCTTTAACTCTTTTTTTTTTGCCTTTTGGAGGGTAATTGGGGTTAAGTAACTTGCCCAAGGTCACACAGCTAGGTTTTTGTTTGTGTGTGCATTAAGTGTCTGAGGCTGGATCCGAACTCAGATCCTTCTGACTCCAGGGCCGACACTCTATACACTGCGCCACCTAGCCACCCCCTCTTTCTTTAACTCTTACAGGAATTCATATTGGGCTCGTGTCTAGTTTGCATTTTTCTTTGAGGCTTTGCTTTTAACTGTTTTGCACACTGTTGTCTCCTTCCGCATTTACGTTTTGAGCTTCCCTGTCACTATCACAGAATTTGATGTCCAGGTTCTTTTTTATTTTATTTTATTTTTTGCTAATTTTTCTGGCCTATTTCTTGACTTTGAACTTTACATTAACATTGGGCCCTGCTCAACTGGGGGTATGGAGGTACTGTCCCAAGCTTTGGTCTTTTTGTGTTGCTATTTCAGAGTTAGTTCTGGGGATGGGAGGGGTCTTCAAGTATTCAGTTCTTTCAAGGTGGTATGATCCAGGGAGAGGTGGGGATCACTGTTTTCTTGATCTGTGCTCTTTACACAGGAAGGGCTCTCTGATCTTTACACAGGAAGGACTCTTCTGCAGCAAGCAATTGTGCTATTCTTGGCACAGGAACTATGACCCAAAACTGCATATGGGCAAAAGTGTTTCCAAATAGCACCCAGTTCTGTGCCCAGTATCAGTTCAGGGTCCCCTATAATTTCTTTCTAATCAGTTGTTTGAAACCCTTATTGTTTGTAGGCTCTCGAAACTGCTGTTGCCACTGTCAAAGATACCACCTTTAAGGCCCATGCTGGTGCTGATGCTGACTGTGCACTGTCTGGACCCCATCTTGGTGTCAAATACCTCTTTTGCCAACCTCTTAAGTTGACGACTAGAAAAATGTCTCACCCTGACTTTTTGTTGGCTCTGTCACTCCTGAATTCAATTCAAGATGTTATTTTAAGGTTGTTTGGAGGGGAACGTTGGGAGAATTTGACTGGGTTGTTGCCCCTACTCTTACATCTTGGCTCTGCCTCTAGCTTATTACACTTTTCAACTAGTTGTAGAACTGGAAAGTTCTTAATGTTGCACTGAAATATTTTCTCTGAAGTTTCTCCTATGACTTTGTAAGCCATAGGGAGTAGATCCCAGTGAGAAGAAAATCCAGGCTGTTGTTGCCTCTTAAACTCTATAATCTCCCCTTCCCCATCCCCAGCCCATTTTTAATGACAATAATGCTACAGGAATCCCTTATATCAGAGAGTTGTGATAAAAGTGCTTTGCAAACTCAAAATGTTATATCAACATGCTGTTATTATTATTTATTTTTTACTAGTAAGCCCAGGTTTCAATTCACTGCTGCTCCTTCTGCTTTCAAGGTGCTATTCGTGCTACTAGCTTTTTGAGGATTCTCTATACACCAGACCCACTATAAGCAGTAGACCCTAAGGATATCTTTCCTCTAGTAATTCCTTCTCATTAAGAACATAAGCAATTCTTAAGATATTTAAAAGGGAGTGTAATAGGAAGTGCAACACTTAGGTGCTGCAGAGATTAGAATGTTGGACTTGGATGTATGAAGACCTCTAATTGAATCCTGCCTCTGATACCTAATAGCTGTGTAAACATAAAAGTCACTTAACAATTTCTGCATCTATAAAATGGGGACCATAATATTTTTACCTCCCAAGTTTGCTGTGTGGATCAAGTAAGATAATATAGGTGAAGTACTTTACAAACATTAAAGAGATATGCAAATGCTAGCTATTACTATTATTACCCTAAGAGTAATACAATTGAGGTTACATATGATAACAGATGGAAAAGATAACAGTTCTCAGTCTTATATAAAAATTCTTAGAATATTTGCTGATTCTCCTTATTTTCCTTAGTTTGCTTCTTAATATTAACTTATTCTAGATCCAATTTGATGTTATTCATTCATAATCCTCTGAATCTGCTTTTCCAGTTCTCAATATGGGACCTAGCCTGGGACTTTTCTCATACATATTCCAATACAGGGATGTGTTGGAACCATTTTGAACTGGATCCAATTGTTAAATTTTTGGTCTGAGTATTTTTACACCTTGGAAAGAGACAAATGCTATAAATCAGGGCATGATATATTGTTTTGTTGATTGTCTAGACTTAAGAAAGAGGTGGAGAAAATGTTAACAATTCAGATTAAGTTTACAAGTGTTTTGTATGTACATTCCTGTCACCCTCCTCTGCTCTCCCCCCCCTCCCCCCCCGCCTTAAACATTTACCTGCATACCCCTTCTCCCATCACAGAGGTCTCAGGGACCTTTCCCCTGGCCATGGTGGGAGAAAGCCTGTTCTACACCCTCACCCTTCTCCAAGAGATCTGAAGGCTCTGGCCCTATTAGAAGTTGCTCAATTTCTCATGGAAGCAGATTCAATGCTTCATGCTGTCACCTTCATTAAGACCACCTCCTTATGGTTTTGGTCTTTGTGCCTATGGTTTCTCCCAGAATAATTTGTTCTTTAGATCTGAAGCTTGACCACTTAAGCTGACCCTCAAAGGAACTTAAGGATGTTAGGAAGTAGTCATAAGAAAAGAGTGGGGATAATTGGCAGGGGGTAGTCTGTGAAAAGACGCAGAAATGGCATGTGAACTGCTATGCTTGAGATACAATAAATAGGATAATTTGGCTGGACTTTGGGCATAAGAATAGGAGTAATAAAAATACATCTGGAGACTAGGCTGGAATCAGACCGTGGAGAGTTTAACTTGTTGAGTGAAGAGCTTGCATTTTATCCTAAATGCAATTGGGAGTCATTGAAGATTCCTGAATGAGGGAGTAGCACAGTCTAACCCATATATGCCTTAGGAAAATTATTCTGACAGCTATATGGAGGAAGAATTGGAGAGGGGAGAAACTATAAACAGGTAACTATTTAGGAAGCTAATACAATAGAAGATTAAAAAAAGGTAATAAAAGTCTTAAAGTGGGGGCACATTTCTTAATCATTTTGGGTCTCAATTTCCTTGTCTGTAAAATTAGGAGACTTTAACTAGATGATCTGGAAGGTCCCTTCTAGCTTTATATCTCATGATGCTATGCAATCAGCTATTCAATATAAATTAAGATTTATATACTTACATCATGTTGATCTCAGCCTCTAAGTTGTCCCAGTCCATTATGAAATTAATACATATTTTCTTAATGACCATTTTCCTATACTGAAAACTCGGTAACTTTTCACAATTTCATGTATCTCTAGAGATTCTAAACATCCCATCATTTGTTATACCTTACAAAAATAGCATTTTATGGTCATAACAAAATATTTTATGAAGTTTCCATGCTATGAAGAGAGACTAAGAACTGAATTTTTTTTTAAAAAGTTCAAAAGATTCCCTTCTCCCTATTTCCAATGTTTCTGAACAAGAGAGCTCTTCTATAGGAAAGAAACCACTTGTCTCTGGATCCTTTTTATAGACATTTTCTGTCCATCAACTGGTCAAAACTGCCACCTACTGGTCAATACTGAGATCTGCCTTTCAGTCCTCTACAATGTGAAATAAATCCTGAAAGCTATGTGCCCTCTGGTAAAGTCCTCCATTTCTTTCATAATGATGAGGGTTGGTTATGAGAATTAAATTTAAAACAAAGACGATTTTTGATAATCTACTTCCCTCCAGAGTGAAATAAAAAGACTGACTAGCACAAACCTGCCAATAAAATCATCCCTCTTCCCAGCATCTTTGTCCCATGCAGTAATATCAATAATTCCTCCTCGCTCTTCATAGAGATGAAAGTCAAACTGTTCCCTCCACTGAGGATTCAGTGTTTTTGGCATAATCTAGAAACAAGGAACAAGACAACAATTATTGCTTTATAATTTGAGCTCTTCTTGCTTGTGACACAAAATTAAATTTCAGGTACTACCAGGAAATCATATGAACTTGTCAGAGGCTTTATTAAAAAAAATCCCAGGGACCATGGATAATAGGGCACATTCACCATGCTCACTGTTCCCACCAAAAAGGAGACCCTGAATGACGGTTTATCCTGAAAAATGAACCATGTTTCTCTTGAGGGATGGGTTTTACCCTCAGCCATGCTGAGTATTGGACAGGAGACAATTCTAGATAAACAATTTGAGAGTCAGACTGAAATATTCCTAACTTAGAAAGGGAAACAGGCTGAAAAGCTCAGTTAGACAATATGAGAGATTATTTATAATGATAGCCAACGAGAAAAGTTATCATGGTAGAAAGAGGAAAATCAGTTTCCAGAAATTTTTTGTTTCTGTCCCCTGACTACTCACACTATTTGGAGAATTGGGTTGAACAATACAGAAACTAGACAATTGCTATGAAGACTTTATATTACGTTTTGGCAGAGGCACATAGGAGTACTAAGTTCCTTCTATTAGCAAAATGACCATTCTCTAAATGTCTATCAAAGTTACAAAGAAATAGTTTTCTACTAATTTTTGAGGTTTATTGCCATTATAAAGCAACCTCATTCTGACACAGGGGCAGCTAGGTGGCACAGTAAACAAAATGACAAGCCTAGAGTTAGGTAGACTAATCTTCCTGAGTTCAAATCTGGCCTCAGACACTTACTAGCTGTGTGACCCTGAGCAAGTCACTGAACCCTGTTTGCCTTGGTTTCCTCATCTGTAGAATGAACTGGAGAAAGAAATGGCAAACCACTCCAGTATCTCTGCCAAGAACACCCCAAATGGAGAGAGACATCAAGAGTTGGACATGACTGAAAAACAACGGAACCACAAAAATTCTAACACAATTTAAATGAAAACAAATCAACAAATATTTTTTAATGTATTCTAGGCACTAGAGTTAATAGGTATTATAGGCTACAGAGAGGAATTTAGTGGAAGAATCATGCATGCTGGAGACCATACAAAGAGGTTTATTTATTGAAGTATCAAAAGTACTTTATTCTAAGGTAGTCTCTCTACAGAAATCTATATAAGAAAGCTCAAAAAAGTTATTAAAATCAGGCTATTGTGGAGCGGTAGAACATTGTCAGTTAAACCATCAAGTTAGTCAGTCAACAATGCCAAAGCACTTACTATGTGCCGGGAACCCATGATAGGTGCTGTGGAAACAAAGAAAAGGCAAAAATATGGTGCATAAAGGAGCCCACATTCTAATGAGGGAGACAATATGCAAACAAGAAGAAATGTGTACACAGAAGAAATATGAAGTATTAATGGAGGGTAACATCAGAGGGGTGGCATTAACAGAAGGTTGGGAGACAGGGAAAGGTCTCTTATGGATGAAGGGATCTGAGCTGATTTGGAGTAGAGGAGCAGGTCATGACTGAATAGACTGAGGAACTGGAAAATGAGATGCTTGAGAGAGTACTGATGTGTACATTGAACTCCCCTAGTATAAGGGCAGAAACTGAGGCAGTGAGAAAGACATTTTTTAGAACAAAGCAATACATTTTGCATTATGCTATATTATCCTGAACTTTATTTGTGACATTGAATCTTATCTCAAAAATTCAGAAGTTTAGGTAAAAGTTACTGCAATTCTAAAGAATATTAATATTTAGTTCCTATCAATTGAACAAATATTTACTACCAGATAACTTTCCATTTATATATATTTGCTTTTTGGAGGGCAATTGGGGTCAAGTGACTTGCCTGAGGTCACATGGCTAGTTTTTGTGTTAAGTGTCTGAGGCCACATTTGAACTTGGGTCCTCCTGACTCCAGGGCCAGTGCTCTATTCACTGTGCCACCTAGCCACCCCTAACCATTTCTATATTCTATTAGGTTTAATATTTTTTATGTTTCACTTTTAGAGGCATGAAATATGAAAGACATCATGCCGTAAGGGTAAAAAAGAACAAGGCTTTTTTCGAATAGTTGCCAATCTAGAAGACCGATTACTAATTTTTAAAATCATCACTCTCTAATCATCACTAAGTAGAAGTATGTATATAATGGTTTTACATACATACACACATTTGTGTCTAATGGTGGCCATCTCTAGGGCTGAGGGTAAAGGAAGAAAAAAATGGAAAATAAAAGAAAAAAAGAAATTTACACGATAACTATCATATATTTAAAAGGAATATCATATTGTACATGATTAATGGGCAGTTTCATGTGCAAGTATCTTTTAAAAATATACTATGTTACACAAATGCTTGTTTTATTCCATAAATTAAAAATAAAATAAATCTTTAAAAAATTAGTATACAATACCAAATCAGTGAAAGTCTGTTTTTAAAATGCAACTTTTGCATTATAAATTCTTGAATAGAGGAAATACTATTTTTTTAAAGGAATTATAACCAGAGTGAAGAAGAAAAGGAGAAAAACTCCTATTTAGGCTAGATGAGAAGAAAAGAGTTGAGAATTAATGAAAAGGAAAGGAGAAGACAGAATAGAATGAAAAAGAGATGGTCAAATAACTTGATATCCTAAATGAAGTTTGAAAGAAAACAGAAGAAAGGGACAGGAGAATCCATTACATGTTTTATAATAAAGAGCTGACAAATTAAGAATTTTAAAAAATCATTTTCACAGTGCCCATCTTCAGTGTTATTCAATAAATTTATATTTTTCAAATGTACAAATGAATTACTACATTTCTCATATAGGTAATACAGAAAAGAAGAGGCCATGTTGAATACTGCAAAGAAAGCTAGATTTAGAGTCAAAAGGCTAAATTTTAATTCTGGCTCTGATACTTACCATGCAGTCATAGGCAAATGACTTTCTCTTTCTGGGCCTCAGTTCTTTATCTATAAAAAGGTTGTAGTCTACTTAGATGGCCTCTGAGATATCTTAGAGACTTAAGTCTATGTTCCTATGATTTCCGGTCTTTAGTAGACATCCTTAGAAACTCCAGGTTAACTGATACAAGACCCTTGGTCGCATCAGCCAACAGAATAACCTAAGTGGATTTCTTTTCTTTAAGAGAGAGGCCCAAGGTCATCTTCCAGCTTAGTATTAGAACAGAAATCTTTAGGAATAGAGAGTGTGAAAAAGGCAAACTATAGTATATATGTGTAACCAAATGAACCATAATTTAAAAGCTCATAACTGAAACTTAATTAGCCAAAGAAGTAGAGAGAGAAAGAACAGAGAAGACAAGGGCTCAGTGCTAGATTTCATATTTCAGGTCCTAAGATTAGAAGTGTAATAAAGGTTTAAGCCTCATAGAGCAGTGGTATCAAAGTAAGTCATAACTTTACTTAGAAAACCACAAATCAACATTATCTATTTTGTATTTTTATTGATTTTGTTAAACATTTCCCAATTACATTTTAATCTAACTCAGGCCCCATTCAGAGTCTTCCTGAACCTTGAGTTTGACATCTCTGTTAGGGAGCATGGAAATGGAAAGTTATCTGGCAAAATAAAAGATAAAAAGCAATCAGTGGTACCAGCATATATTTGTGTAATTCTTACTTAATCCAATACATCACTGAACACTCATCGGGAGACAAATACATAGAACTGGGTGTGTAATGCAGTTATTCAAATGTCCCCCAAGTGCATTAAATTAAGACAAGTCCATTGTCATAAAATTTAACTGAGATGAACAAAAATAAGGGTGTGGATAAATATGAATTTTAAATATAAAAATAAGACATGATTCTCCCTTCTATAAACTCCAATAGTACTTTTTATCTGCATCACTCCTGGGGACAGTAAAAAGGACACTAGACTTATAGTCTGAAGACCTGGCTTTGAATCTTAGTTTCACTACTTCTTAGCAAAATTATATGAACAAGCTTCTTGACATCTGACCCCCAGTTTCCTTATCTTGGATATGAGTATAACGATGATGTACAATGAATACTGTACAAGTTTGTTATGAGAAAAGTGCTTTGTAAAGTACAAAATAAAATATGAACGCATATTGCCTTGTGTTATTTACTTTAGTGTATTTATGCCTCATTTTCCCCAACTAAACTTCTTGGGGGCAGGAAGTGTGTCTTATAGAGCAGCGTTCCAGATCAATCATAGTGACCAACATATAGAAGCAAGTGCTCAATAAATATCCATTTGACAGATCAAATTGATATAATGTCTTAAATATCTAATTAAGGTTCATTTAACCACTGAAGAATCATCACTATGAAATTCCCAAGCATGGCTAAAACTAATGAACAGTTTGCAGTGGCACTCAGAAAAACAATTGATATGTATTATGGCTCTACAAGAAATGAATTTCAGTCATGATGGTAGGTGGTCAATAGCCTGAAATGGATGTGATGAATTGCCCCAAATCATTAGTTAGCACCAGCAGCAAAAAGCAGAGCATTAAAGAAGATCATACACAGATTTAGAGTTTTGCTTTTTTTAGGGGGGAGGAGTATGTGGAGGAGAGGGTTGTGATTACTTCAGTGTAATGAACTCCCAATATGAAAACTCCCCCTGTTGATGTAGGTCAGCAACTTGACTAACATATAGTCTCAGAGAATAGTTTGAGATGGTAAGAATTTAAGTGACTTGCCCAGTAGCATACAGCCTGTAATATGTCAGAAGCTTGTCTTGCCAGATGTCTTATCAGAGGCAAGACTACAAGGAAAATTTGCATCTCTATCCACTCCATAAGATGCCTCTCAATTTAGATAAAAAGTGCATCATATTGTGCCCCTGAAACTTTGGAATTACATAAACTAAAAGTTCTGGAAAACACAGCATGTGCTAGCTCTCACCTCTGATGGAAGCCCTATGAAGCGGTTCTGCTGTATTTATCAAAGACTAGTTTCTTTGGTTTTAAAAGTATAGTCACTAATGGAACCAAATCTTACAAATGCTGAACAAAACACCATAAAGTCAAAATACCTTGCTCTTGTACTTCTGATGACCAAGCCGGAATTTCACATAGGGATCACTAAATCCATTTGAATCCATGGCCTTGAGGTCTCGACCCTCTATCAAAGTGATGCTGACAATTCCTCTCCATAGGTGAGATTTTCTGTGCAGGTCTGAGAGACGTAAACTTTGGGTCTGAAACTTTGGGTAAAGGAGAAGAGGGTTACTTTAAAATGTAACAAATAATTTATTTGATACTTAAGTTTTTTTTTTTTTAATTCTACTACTCAAAAAGAGAGAATAAATTTTTTCAACCTGTTTGAAGATTTTAAAATATGAATCATACATGTTAAATACAACCCTGTGGGAGTTTTCAGTATCTTTATAAAGAGTTTAATGAATGAAAAGACATAAAAATGCACATTTAACCCTTAACACATTCAAGAGTCTGAACTCTTCAAATCCGAATGACCTGTAGGAACTTCAAGAAGATCTGGAATTTCTGCAGATGCTGATGGCCAATAATCACCTGCTGCAATCATTTATGAAAGTAATTTATGACGTACAGGCGAATCATGACAATTTGTAGCTTACCGACTTTTGCTTTAGATGATATATTTTCTTTCAAGTTCTGACCTTATTGTTACAATTCTTTCTTCTTTCTAGGATTACTGAATAAGATTCTGGAAGCAAAATACCATTACTGCTTCTCTCTTGGCACACAGAAAGATCCACTGAGATTCCATTCATCGAAGAGGATGATGTTCAAAAGGCTTGGAATTGTAGTTTACTGTTGACCTTGATAGAATGACTAAAATTGACCAAACAATTGGCATTTACACCTGAAGCCTGCTTTACCACAGGGGAGAGAAATTATACTTTAAAAACTATAAATGCATGTTTTATGAGATGGATGTATGCTCCTAATTTTATTTCTCCTTTAGATATTTGTATATTTTTATTGAATTTTGTTAGTTATGTTCACTTCTAAATTATGATAATATTGAACCTGAATGAAATCAGAACCAGATATAAGGTAGTAATGTTATCTATATCAGTTTTAAAGGTAGCCTAATAGGAGATTTATTTGGTATACAAAATAAACCAAGAATTCAGTCTATAATCTTGACACTTCTTACATTGGCTTTCATGCAAAATTATTTTTGACTAGGTTTTATCACTGTAGGAAGCTCCCAATTAAGAATTTCCCCTAACAATGTCAGTTTGTACCTTCTCTGCAATTTATTGTCTTATTGGAGTTGTCTGTACATGTTACCAAAGTGATTGTTTCTTTTTATAATCCCATTCACAGTTCTTATTGTTTGCATTCATTTCAAAAGGAATTTCAAGATTCATCTCAAATTCTACGTGCTCCTGAATTGTTATTTAAACTGCATTTTACGTAATTTCTTTTGCCTCAATTGTATAATCATGGTTGGCTTCATGTAACTCCATCATCTTTCGACCCAATTTCTTTCACCTGACAACAATGTCTTATTTAGCTAACATCTTTGGGAAATGAAGTTTCCCACACAATTGAAGCTTATCCCTTTGAGGGTCAAAATTTAAATCATCTCTCTCTCTCTCTCTCTCTCTCTCTCTCTCTCTCTCTCTCTCTCTTTCTCTCTCTCTCTCTCTCTCTCCCCCCCCCTCCCCCTCTTTCATTCTCTCTCTCCCCCTACCTTATCTATCTATCTATCTATCTATCTATCTATCTATCTATCTATCTATCTATCTATCTCTTTTTTGTATCCCAAAGCTTAACACAGTGCTCAGCACATGATAAATCTTTAATAAACACCTTATCTAACTTTCTATCCTTTTCTGGTGGAAATATTGCTTTATAAAACATAGGTTAGACTTTCTGGTTTCTTACTAGAATACTAGGAATACTAGCTTTTTTCCCCTGGGGTGTCAGTATGAGTAAATGACTGGAGAAAGTAATTTCATTTGTTGGGATCTCTGGCTTTTCATCTGGGAACTGAACAGACTTGATGAGATGAGCTTTAGGGTTCCTTCCAATACTGAAATTCTTTGATTTTAGGATCCATTAGGCCACTATGTGGTAATAGAATTCTATATCTGCTTTTTAGTTTTTCTTTTCACCTCCTGCAATGTCAGATTGTTTCTGTCACTGCTGTTGTCATAGTGCTACTAATATCACTCCATTCTCCTTTTCCCTTCTGGTTTATTGCTTTTAATTTATTATGCGTTGGAAGCCTATGGAGTTAAACTAAAGAATTTTGTATTACATAAAATTCAGTACGGCTCTAAGTGAGGGCCCAAGGAGTAAAGGCCACCAGTTTAGCACAGGGGCTCTGGAACAGCTTTGAAATATATTCATGTACTCATGCGGAGGCTATCCCTGCTTCTCTTCTGGCAATAATAATCAATAGTATAAGTATTACTGTAGCTTTAAATGACTCTGACCAAGTATTATATCCTTCCACAATACTCATGTATGACATCTTTTTTATTATATGTGTCTGTTTATATCTATACATTTTAATCATTTTTAGGTATACCTAATTGTTCTTTCTTTGGAAGTTAGAGTAGCTATAAAGATACCATTATGGTCCCTAAAGATACTGAAATATAAAATGATAATTGTTGCCAATCCAGGGTACATTTTCCCCCAAAAGTTTTATGGAAGTAATAAATAAATATATAAGTTTTCAAAATGCTATTTTTCTGACTTCTCAAAGGAGACAAGGAACTTGACCTGCAGACCAAAAAAGGCACATGGAATACTAAACGCTCATGGGGAAATAAAATGAACTTAATGGAGGTTTTAGTGCTGCCATTAGTTGTTATGAAATGCTTTTCTATAACCTGGCAGGGACATTTCCCAAATGAGCTGGATAATGGAATAGATAAGGGGAACACCAGTGATAGGGATGCAGGGAGTATGAGATCTAGTGTGGGGGAACAATTTTCCCACTGCAAAAAGTTCAGCAACAGAGGACTAACAACTGTGGCATCCTGGCTACAAGATTTCTTTTTTTTTTTTTCTGAATGCAGTTTAATTTATTGTGAAAATAAGAGAACACAAGAAATTTGGGGATTGTCCCTTTCAGATTGCAGTGTTGGAGATGAGGTCTTACACTTGTGGGCTCTGACTCCTTCCATCTTTGCCTGGTAGGTTATCTCCACCCTCTCTCAGGTTAAGGCATGTTACTCTGGGTAGGCTTTTCTATAGGACGGAGTTTGTGAGTCTGGTGCTCCTGGTTTTGGGAACAGACAACACAGATTTCAATCTGGTCGTCCTCACAGAAAAACTTGAGAGACTGCTGGTGAATGGGACACTGCCTCTGTACTTCAGCCCTCAAAAAGACACGTCTGAGCTCCTTGCCTACGCCAGCCACATTATCCATGCGCATATTGACTGAAGGAAAGTATCTGAACTTGACTTTATTCTTGCATTCAGGACAAAAAACAGACATGTTTTCACCTTCCCACTCTTGAAGGAAACAATCTTGGCAAAAAGTGTGTCCACAGACGATGGTGATCAGGGAGGTGTAGTAATGCTTACAGACGCTACAAACAATTTCTTTCTGCAGTTCCTCAACCAGTTTAGCTGCCATGTTGTTTTTTTTATAGTCTCTTTCCTTCCCTTGCAGTGATCTGTTAACTTCCAGTCTCCCAAAGGAATGTACAAGATTTCTTTAAATGATAAAATAGTGATACAGAGAAATGTTACCCTACTAAAAAGAAATTTTTCCCCTTCTCTCTTTTTAAAAAAGGATCATGCCTTTAAACAGAAGCATTTATCAGTGTAGCAGTTTTTACTTTTGTTACAAAATGTTTGCAGTCATGACAACTCTAAGTGCTAGGAAGAACTAATAAGCCTGAAGCAAAACTATTAAATGAAGGTAATGATGAATGGAATGTGGATTACAAACAACAGAGGAATATATGACAAGAGACAAGAAAAGTGAAGGATAAGAACACTGAATAGCCAACCACATGCATTTAAATACTTGAACCTCTTTGGAAAGTAACCTGAAAGTACTTAGCCCGTGGTACAAGTTATAGGGTATATATTTTACCTTCTCAGTGCTTCTCTCCTCTTCTCCATGTAACTAAAGTTACCTAATGCAATACTATCACATTAATCATTTGTATTGCTTACGCTTTTTTGTCTGTTTTTGGAGGCAATAGGGGTTAAGCGACTTGCCCAGGGTCACACAGATATTAAGTGTCTGAGACCAGATTTGAGCTCAGGTCCTCCTGACTCCAGGGCCGGTGCTCTATTCACTTACTGAGACACCTAGACACTTCCCTTGCTCCACCCTTACATTTCTAAAAACAGTATTACCCATTTCTAAGTCTAGCTATCAGGATAGTTTGGCTTGTACATTTTGAACATCTGAAGAGAGAAGTACAGGATTCATCTGGCAAATGGAGAAATAAAACTTAAAATTTTTTCTACATGATAATTCTATTAAAAATCAAATATCTCAGTCAAAATTAAAATATACATTTTTTTACTCCTGGGTAAAGTATGCTGACTTAAATATTATTAATAAAAATGTTTACTGTGCCTACTACAACATTAAGCAAATATAAAACATTATTTAATAAACACAGATCACAAATACCATTCCTTTCTCCTCTCCTCTCCTTTCTTCCATCCTTCCCTCTCTGCTCTTTAAAAGCAAAAACAAGCAAAAAATCCCCAAAGCAAAAAAAAACAAAGGAAACCAGAAGACTGACCAACACCAAAAATGCCATTTATTTTTGCACTGATTTACTGATTCATGATGCGAGGTAACAATATAGTTCCAGAAATTCAGATGAAATAGGCATTGACACTTTGCAATTTCAACCAGCATGATTTCAGAGCAGGTAAGTAAATTAGCTCAACTTAAATGAGTGTTAATAAATTATTGCCTTCATCATGCTATAAAAACAATATGGACTAGGAGATTAATTATTAGCAAGGTCATTCTACTGTCAGTTTGCTGCTCATGTAAGCAGAGAAAGGGAAAATGGGATGGTACAACTTACTTGTGTATTTTGGCAACAAGGACTCTGGAGATCTGCTCTGGAGAAGCCCAAGGCTGGAAAAGCAGGGGTTCTGTAGGTCTGGATTGAAATGAATGGTCAGAACTACATGAGGATGTGAATGGCGTGCCTATCCATCCCTAATTTTCACAATGTTTGAATGATTTTCACAAAACAATTTTTGAAAACACTGTAGCACTGCTTTCTAAGGTACCAGAAAATTTCTTATAGTACAGAAAAGATACCTTATGTAAAATATATACATGATGGTTACTGCTTTCCTTTGGTAGGTTCAATGGAACTGGAATACTAACCTTTCATTGTAATAACAGGACTTTGTCAACTCCTACAGAAGCTCTTACAAAGCTTGCCAGGTTTTAAGTACAATCTCACTAATGTATAATATGTCCACTTGTTGCCAACTGGACTGTTGCCAATTGACTGGTGTCAATGAACCAATCTGGGTAAGTCTGGAGAGGATTATGGCTAAAATGATGAAGTCTGTGATTAGAGTAACTCCTAAAAACCATTAACTAACTTGAAGGGGGGTTCCCCATTCCCTACTAGGCAGTTTCTATATTCCCTGAGTAAATAATAGATCCCTGAAGTATTAAAATAAGAATAATTGATAGTCAAGGACTTGTGAGGTTTGCAGATTAAAATGCAGTGACCAAGGAAATAAAATTCAGGTTTCATTACAAACCAAAAGGAAATGGCAAGGAAAGATTTGAGGGTGAGATGGGGTAGAGAACAATTTCTTTAGTCTCAAACATTTTTTTAAAGTCGGTTTTGTTTCTTATGTAAAATTACATAAATGACAACCTACACAAAAAGGCTCCAACTTGGTGGTTCTTGTTGTTTGCTACTAGATTATACCATGAGGGGACATTACACAATCACATAAACAATACATTCAAAATAGTAACAGCTTGAGAGTAAATGTGTTTGACTTAAAGAGACACATTCAAAGAAACAATAAAAATAGCACCCCTAACCCCAAATGAAAGTAGCAAAATATCTGGCTAATAGTAATATATCAAAGACTTATAGTGGACCCAAGCAAAAAGATAGTGAAGAGCAAAGGATATTGCAGAGGGAGTAATTTAATTGCCTAGTGCGATCAAATATGGTGGTTAGAAAATAATATTGGCAGACATTCAGAATCAGGATACAGAAATCTCCTAAAAAGAAAGATGCAGGTGAGGTCATCAAATTTAGTGATATGGATAAGGAGAAATAAAGTGGACCACAATCACCCTCTAGACTATTTTGGAAGACAATATCCTCAAAGTCACCATTCCAGGAATTCCAGGAAGTCATCTCTGGAGGTCTAGATATCATAGGGGTGTTTTTGTTCAGTCATTTTAGTCATATCTGACTCTGTGACCCCATTTGTGGTTTTCTTGGCAAAGATACTGGAGCCGTTTGCCATTTCCTTGTCCAGACATTTACAGAAGAGGAGACCGGAGCAAACAGGATTAAGTAACTTGCCCAGGGTCATGAGAGGAATTAAATGGTAGAGATCTGGATGAATGTGCTTTGTAATGCCTTTATATGAGTTTTCTTTTTACTCATTTATACGCATGTTGTTTACCCTTTGAGAGGCTAAGGTAAGGCAAAGGATTCTTTTTTTTTATTTTTTCACCTTGTAGTATTAGTGGGCCCTAATACAGTATCTGGAATATAGTAAATGATTGGGGCAGCTAGATAGCACAGTGGACAGAGCACTAGACCTGGAGTCACAAAGACCTGATTTCAAATCCAGTCTCAGATACTTACTGTAACTTCTTAACCCTGGACAAGTCACTTAACCCTGTTTGCCTCAGTTCCCTCATCTATAAAATGAGTTTGAGGAGGAGATGGCAAACCACCCCAGCATCTTTGCCAGGAAAACCCCAAATAGGATCAAGGAAAGTTGTGGAAAAAGAACAACAAAATGCTTTGTCATTGGTTGATTAGGCTGGACAAAGATATGTTGTGTAGGTAAGAAGTGAACTGAGAATTGATTTCTTAGCACAGACTTCCAGAGCTTGATGCATTCTTACGTATTTTCAGGGTAGAGAAATTTTAGAACCTGGGCTATTAACAACCTAATAAAATATCAACATATTTACAAATCTGTGATTTAGTTGGTGTAGGCACTTTCTCTACCAATGAAGACCATAGTCTTTAGAGCAGAATTAGTACATTAAGTTTTAGATAATTGTGTGAGGCTCAGAGAGGCTCTGGGGCAGGCCCATGAGGCAGCTCAGTGGTACCATAGTGCACAGAGATTGGCCTGGAATCAAGAAGACCTGAGTTCAAACTCAACCTCAGACACTGACTGACCTTTTGTCGAATCACTTAAACTCTTGTTTGCATCAGTTTCCTCATTGTAGGATAAAGATAACAATAATTTTCTCACTGTAGAATGAGGATGATAATAGCACTGCCCTCAGGGTTACTATGAAGATCAAACGGGATTGAATGAAATAATATTTGTTAAATGCCTATGAATGGAATAAAAGTGAAAACTTCTCAGGCAACATTCCAGAAATCTGATCAGAATTATAATAAAATACCAAAGACATAGTAACCTGGGCTGGGACCCTTGCCTTCCCTGGTGATAAGTTGAAGTTTTTGCTAAGGAGGGGAAATCTCAGACCCTGCAAATTCAACCACAGGCCCAAATGTCCTGGACTTGTTTCCACTGACCACCATCTGACCTGTACAAATATAAAATTGGAACTAGAACTCCGGGCAGGTCACCATGTTCTAAAATCCCCATAATTCATAAAATATGGTCTACTTTCCTATCTATATTGATATTGTTAGAACATCTATCTTCTGCTTTCATATCTAAGTTGATGCTGATGACATATTTTATCTGTTTTCATGTCCTCTGGACATGTATCTTCTGCTTTTTGATATTACTGACATTTCATCTGCAAATGCCAGCAGATTTTTGCGGTTAAGATCGTATGCCTCAGTTCCTAATTAACGGGAACAGGACAGAACAAGGGAGGAGGGAAAGGGGTGATCTTTTGGGTATATAACCAACCTTTGCATTTTGTATTTTGCCTCTCCTACTAGACTGCGTCTAGTAGTGCGACTGCCCTTCTTGCAAGAAGAAATAATTAAATAAATCCTGCCTGTCTCTACTTGGAGATATGTCTGCTTATTTTATTTTGGGCAAGGGTCATTCTTGTCCTGCACACTTAGCACAGTGCCTAGCACACAGAGGGCACTTCCCTTCCCCATGGGC
The DNA here is from genome assembly GCA_011680675.1 of Gymnobelideus leadbeateri. Taxonomy (NCBI): domain Eukaryota; kingdom Metazoa; phylum Chordata; class Mammalia; order Diprotodontia; family Petauridae; genus Gymnobelideus; species Gymnobelideus leadbeateri. The sequence continues at coordinate 17,731 of WOXC01012034.1, forward strand.
CCATGATTAGTAAGTTAGACATGGGATTCGAGCCCAGTCCATCCTGACTCTAGTTCTTCCATTCTATCAACCCTCCCAACACTGACTCTTAATCTACTGGCTTATTATTATTATTGTTCTTATAAAATATTTTTGCCAAATAGGCCAATTATTTCCTGATTCTGAATGCAGGTCAAGCAAATAAATGAACCTATTTAGCTTTATTATATGGCAAGAGGGAAAGTCAGTGATATTCTTCTTGCAATATCTTTATTTCCTAATAATCCTTTGCTTTTGTTATTTTTGATTCATTCTTATGTCTGTCTAGCCCTTCTATATAATCATCTAGACATTATAAAACTTGTGGGAAAGATATTGCTTCTGTGTTTACAATGAGGCAGTATGCCTGTAAGAGTCCATTTTCCCTCTATTTTCAGCACAGGGCTACATGTGCCTTTATTTAATCAAATGACCCATGAGACACTTTACAAAGAAGAGATAATGACAGCTTTAGTGTGACTGTTTTGTACTATGAACACCCATACTTATCAAAGCATGGTGCAATTATCAGCTCAGTCCCAGTCACAGAAGCTTTCTCTCTTTCTCTTTCCCTACTAAACTCATTCCAGTGAATTACACCCAGATGATGTGCTCCAACAAGTGGATTTGCAGCTCATCCATCTTTCAATGCAGGGCAGCCTTTCATAATAAATCTTTTAGTACTTTGTCTAGTTTAGTTTTAGAACCATAGTCTTATTAAAACTCTGATCTTTTATTTTCCTTGGAAGACTATTCTCAAATATAGTGATCATTGAGATGCAGATATTTCCCTTATTTGTTTGTACTCTGAAATTTTCCTTGACAGCATTCATTTCTATCCAATTACCCCCCCCCCCCAATATTAAATATCTGCTGTATCCGAACACTGCCAGATGCTTGCAGAGGAAGCAAACTTTAGATTAGAAACAGGTCTAGTCTTCTGGGAGCTTAAAATCTAGTGGAAGATGCACATGCAGATGTAACTAAAAAATGAGAATATTGTGTAGGTATATTAGCAAGGTACAAAATGTTTTGTCCAAGGTCTGAAAGGGGACCATAGTATTTATACATTTTCCTGTCAACTACTTACATAATGCACTGAGATGTTCTGTAAAGGTCACAAATAATTCTTTTTAAAAATAAGGTTCAGTTTTAATAACTATAAAAAGGAAATGCTATCTGTTGATAGTTTATTTATCTTTCCCACTAATACAATTGATACTTCTGTGAATCAAACATCGAATTGCTTAATTTCCCATAATGGTCTTTTTCTTGGTCAATGTGTCCTGTTAAACTATTTCTTACAGTGTTATATGTAAACTGCTTTTTAAAAAGTAGTCTTCAGTTTGTATTATGTCTTAAAGGCATTTGGGACAGATAGTTTAGGATGATGAGTGATTGAAAAAAATTATAATTAAAAATTATCTGGAAAATCATAATCTCTTGGTGAGGCCCAGATCAATCTAAGGTTTTAACTTGAGTCTCACTTTTGATTTTATCTCCCCTTCCCCCAAATTGTAAGCCTTGTAGATCCATCATAACTCTACATTAGTTCTTTGGTTTTGGGATTCTATTTTAAAAAAACATAACACTGTAACACTGCTTCTCAAAAATGTACTGATCTTAAGATGTTAGGGTTTATGTGGACCATCATTTTTAGGCCTTAAAAAGAGAAACATTTAACCAGGATTTAGTATTTTCTTAAATCAATTGATGGATACTCTAAATCTGAATCATTCCTTAGTTAAATATATTTCAGCTTTTATTCTAGGTATTTTATTCTCTTCATCTGAGAAAGCACACTCTTCATTTGAGGTTGCCTACAACACTTAAGACTTCTGGCCTTTTGAATACTTCCCTATTGTTTTCTATACTTTTGTAGGAAAACAAAAAGAAAGGACCAAAGTATCACTTGGTCAAAGAGAAATGTTATTAATAATCACACTGACTCCTGATCATGTATATGTGTGTGTATATATATATATATATATATATATATATATGTATATATATATACTCACATTTTTAAAGAAAGAACACTGAACTACTGATTTTCTGAATTAGGAAATCAAAATGCCGAACCTGAAAACTTCAGTGTACCTTCTGCCACATTCATACATCAATGATATAAGGAGATATTAGAAAAATGCCACACAAGGTGGGAAGCATGCAACAGGGAAACTTCTATATATGCGTAGTTTCTGCATTTCATAATTGACTCTAAAATGTCTCGCATGGATTGCTACCCTGCCTATTCAATGAAATAATTAGAAAAATATCTAGAGAGAGGCAGCTAGGTGGCACAGTGAATAGAGCACCAACCAGCCCTGGATTCAGGAGGACCTGAGTTCAAATCTGGCCTCAGACACAACACAGAAAGCTATCTATTTGACCTTGGGCAAGACACTTAATCCCAATTCCCCTGCTTTCCCCCCTCCAAAAAGCAAAAAAAAAAAAATCTAGAGAAAAATATGATGTGGATTGCAGTCCTCAGGAAGCTAGGTTGCACACGACCTGAGTGTGGGGCTTAGAGTCTGGAAGTCTCGAGTTCAAATGCTATTTCAGATACATTTTAGCCATGTGACTCTGGGCAAATAATCAGCCTTAGGTTTCTCATTCATAAATGGAGGAGGTTGGGCTTGGCCTTTAAAGTCCCTTCCAAATCTAAATACATAATCCTTGCTGTACCATTAAATATCTATACGATCTTGGGAATTCTCTGAGCTTCAATTTCTATATCTGTAAAATAAAGTTGGACCAAGTGATGTTTAAAGTCCCTTCAAAGCCTAACACTGTGTAATCTCTGAACACCACCAAAGCTCAGAAAGAGACATTCTACTAAACCTCAAGGATCAACATAAGTTATTCCTTTTAATTATGTTTTTGGTACAAGAAACACTACGCAGTTAAGAGTGTCAGGAAATGTCAACAGACAACACTGGATGATTAGAATCAATTAGGAATACTGAAAGTTGGAAGAGGGGTCATGAAAAATTAGCATTTGATAGGCAGTAACTGGGGGAAAAACCTACCATGAAGAGCAACTTGTGGAGGTGGAATAATATCTGGTAGTATGTCTTTAGTGAAATGAAACAGAATTTTCAATCATTTTGGGTTCTGCACATATATTGTGTGTTTGTGTATGTACACACATGTACATACATCTAGAAGATATGTGCATGTATCGTGTGTGTGTGTGTGTGTGTGTGTGTGTGTGTGTGTGTGTGTATGAGACAGTTGGGGGAATGGAAGGAAAAAATATTCTGGCCTGATGTCTTAGATAATGTGGCTAACAGTATTATTCATTTTGAATAACTAGTGAAATAAAGTAGAAATGACAAGTTTTACAAAGTCCTTCAATAATGTTAAGGATATTGAATAATTCAAAAGACGGGGGCCCACAGCTAAAATTATTCTCAGATGAAATTATCTGGGCAATTTAAGAAAATGAATAAACAAACAGGTCATTTCATTTACTTCAAGAAAGTAAGTGGAATACCTAAATATGAAAGGTCACTTATCAAGAAGCCTTCAATGAAATGACGAAAAAAAAAAAGGCCCTAATACTCGAGTTATCTATGGTCACTGAAAGTCTAAACAAGAGTTCAGCCAGGAAGGGGAACAACTACTGTAGTCTCATTTATTTCTGGGGAGGAGAGACTTTCACTTCTACATTGATCAGCTCACAGTTCTGCCAGATTATTAACATTCTATAGCATAAAAAACTGTGTTGGCCCTAATCTCTTTAGAATTTGGGGCTAAGTGATTTAAGGAATCTGAATGCTCTTTGAGGACCAGAAAAGAAGAAAAAAATATCAGCATTTCCACCACGATTTCGAACACTATCAAATGGTGTCCCACATGTAAATTTCAAAGAAAGAGGAAAGCTCACAGAGGGAGGAAGTTAGTAATCAGCACAGAGCAAAATGCAGAATTATAGTGAGGAAAGTTGGATGATGGGGCTCAGGAAAAAGTAGTAGTGTTGAACTGAAATCTCTTACTTTGAAAAATTAATGCACAGAGGTCTCATTTTTTTTCTTTCCTTAAATACAAAGCAGGGCTATAGTATTTTTTTAATTTAATGAGACTTTTTAAAATAAAGAAATTTGGAACGTGCAAAATGTTTCAAATAATGCATAACTGGCCTAAAATTTCTATGGAATTAGTAGAGATATTTTCAAACAAGATTGAACTCTAAAACTTTAAATAAAATATCCATGTCATGGCATTAACAAGGCACCCAAGGTCTATTTTTTGAGCAGGAACAAGATGGAACCTTAATGGCCCCTCTATATTTGATCATGTTATTACTATCCAAGTATCTCATATAAAACTAGATCTAATGAAATAGGTCACCAGAAGGAACCAAAATCCTCTATCAGATCTGAATTTGTGACAAAATTTTTCCTTCAAAGAATTCAGTTCAAAGCAATGAGTTTTAGAAGTAATATAGGTTTTAGTTTTTAGGAATGAGGAAATGAAAGGAAAATTAAATTTAGGTGCCATAAATGACTTAGTATTCAAAATGAGGGCCAATCAAGAATGTGAAAACAGCATTTTTGCCAATTTGTGTTGAAACAGTCAAGTTTTCTAGCCTAAAACAAAAGTCAAGAGTAGGAATATAACATATTGAAACATTACCCTCCACCAGAAAGACTTCACTGAGAAATAGGATCCAAGCACTTCATTTTCTGAGAGTTCCTAGAAACAAACAAATATTTAGCTAAACTCTTAGTTTGTTTCAGAAATACGTTAGCTAGAAAACAAAACAAAAACAAAAACAAAAAAAACCCCTTTGCTTCAATAAGTGTTCTGAATGTTCTCCACATGTCTCCTAGAATAGATTAAGTATTTCCCATCAGTGACATTGAGGTTCAGAGATGAGTTTTTGTTTTTGTTTTAAATTTGCTTGGACATCATCCACTTACCATTTCATTCTTGGGGACTATTTAATAAATCTTTAACCCTTACACTATAAATAGAAAAATTATTAATAACATTCAAAACAATTTGTTTTTCAGGTAAAACAAAATTCTTCCTTTTCCTTAAAAAAAGAAAAGATTTAAAATTATAGGTTTCCACAGCATAATGACCTATGGAAAAAGTCTTATCCTTCTGCAATATTTCCATATTTTTACTGAGGTATCTCTAAACTGAAAAAACTTTTCTTTTTTTTTTACTCTGAGTATTCAGTGTTCAGAAGTTCATGTGGTTTCATCAAGAAAATGTGTTGTAAAAGTAAAATAGGGCTTGCTTCCTTGTTAAAATCAGACCTATGCTAATACAGGGTTAGAACAGATGCCTAGAAGAGACCATTTGGGGTTAAATGAATGCTATCATATTAAGTTTGACACTGGGAACAATTTATTAAAAGAAACAAACTGAGAAAAGTCTCTACTGGTCTAAAATTAGTTCAGATGTCAGAAAAATATAGTAATTTATAGAATTTAAATATTATTCTCTTTAAATCATCTCTCATTCTCTCATATAAGGACTTTCTCTCAGTGCTAAAGGAAACATATTTAACTGATTATAACCTCTATGGTAAAGAACTAGAATATAGGATGGAGATAATGAATCATGGGTTGGTGCAAGAGTCTGTGACTGTGGTTATAAAGATAACAGTTAAAAATCTGAATGTTCCCTCAAAAATTAATTTAGAAAATGCCAAAAAAAAATGTGTGTGTGTGTGTGTGTGTGTGTGTGTGTGTGTGTGTGTGTGTGTGTGTGTGTAAACTGATCCAGTAAATTTTTTAATTCATTTGCTGGCATAGTGTTCAGTAAAGTGGAATGCCTACTGTTGTACCTCCCCAGAGAAGAAGACTCCATATTCAGAAGACATCCCTATACTCCTTGAGAATAGGTTTGGTTTTTTTTTTTTTTTTGCTTTTTCTGTATCCTTGTATCTCCAGATCCCAGCAAAACATGGGGCATAAGAAGTACTTAAATGCTTATTGCTTGAGGTATAGTTAATTGTATGGTATCTCGGACTTGAGTCCTACTCCAGTATTTCTCCATAATACTGAAATGACTTTGAGCTCTTAAAGTCTTACACCAGTGATGTCAAACTCAAATAGAAATGGATCTCTGTGGGCCACTCATTCTAGAGTTTTGTAGGCTGTAAGTTTGACACCTCTGCTGTATGCAAATAAAAGTATAAAAGCAGGCCTTATCAAATTGACAGGTCTTCAAGTAGAGATAGGCCCAGTGATGTCTGTCATCTCAAGAGTAGTCCAAATTTGAAGAGTTATTGCCAGAAGGGGAATGACTTACTGATGGATATTTTGGCCAGAGAATCTGTACTATGTTCTACCAAGCCATGCATCCATTTGTGCAGGTGGAGAAAGCACTAACACAAATGAAATCTGGGATTATTTGAAATTCTGAACAAGTATGATGTGACTCATTTCTTTGATAGTACTCAGCACTATTCTTTTAGAGAGGTAAAGTGGAGCTTATGAAAAATCTTTAAAGAAAAACTTTTGAATTTGAATATTGTTGATAACGAGTTTATTTGGAAAACCTATATGCCTGAAGGTTGCCCCCACCTTAGAACTACAATGTAACTTTGCATTTCTCTCTCAATGGTAACATACTAAGGAATGTTTTCTGACTTAAAGAATTCTACTTCTTGTGACAGACTACTGAAAGTAAATTCTAATGGTTCTAAAGAACTCTACTTCTTGTGACAGACTACTGAAAGTAAATTCTAATGGTTCTCATTGGGATTTTTAGTTTTTTTTAAAAAAACAAACACTTTTATTTTAGTGTGCATTATGAAGATTTCTATTGTCAGTTCTCTTCATTAAAATATATAAAGTGTTGATAAATATACAATATCCAAGATAAATAAGGAACTGATTCAAATATAAGAGCAAGAGCTATTCCATAAAAATAAATGGTGAAAGGATGTGAACAGGCAGTTCTGAAGAAAAAACCAAACCATTAAGAGCCATCTAAAAAGTACTCCAAATCATTAGTAATTAAATTAGAGAAATACACATCAAAAAAGTTCCAAAGTTTCACATCATATCCATTATACTGACAAAAATCATACAAAAAAAGAACATGATTATTGATGGAAGAACTGAGGGAAACCATGCAAATTAACACACTACAGATGCAGTTGAGAATTTCTCTAGTTATTTTGAAAAGGAGTTTTCAAAATTTCAAAAGTTTTTAAAAAAGAAAAGAAAAGGAGCTTGGAACTACACCCCAAAAGTCATTAAATTCTTCATACCCTTAGATCCAGCAATGCCACTGCTAGGCCTATCTCCCAAAGATACCAAAGAGAGATAAAATGATCAATATACACATATATATGTAAGTATTTATAGCACCTCCTTTTGTAATGGCAAAGACTTGGAAACTAAGAAGGGGTTACTCGTCAATTGGTTATGACTGAATAAATTAAGGCAAAATGAATGTAAAGAAAAACAATAAACAATTTTGAAAGACTTAACTCTAATTAATGGAATGGTTAACCATGATTTCAAAGGATTAGTGGTGAAATCAATATCCACCTCTTGACAGAGAGATGAAGAACTGAAGGTGAAAAATGAGTTATATATTCTTAGATAATATCAACTGGACATTTTTTTTGCTTGAATATATATAATATGATACAATGGGGCTTATTTTTCTTTTATATTGGGGGTAAGATTTAAGGAAAGGGAATAAAGATTGAGAAAGAACTGATGAATAAAAGCATGTAGAGAATTATTTCACATATGTATTATTATATATACATATATGTATATATATGTGTGTATATAATACATATATTTGTGTCTAGTGGCAGCCATCTCTAGGGCAGGGGGAAGGGAAAAAAGGAAAATAAATAACTTTATGTTATAACTTTATTATATATTTAAAAGGAATAGCAAGTTATACATAATAGATATACTGCTTTATTTTATTTTTATTGTACTGTATTATGGAAATGCTTATTTTATTTCATAAATTAAAAAGAAAATACATACTTAAAAAGAAAAAGAACAGAAAAATAAGACAAGAGGATCATTAAAACATTAAAACAAAAACAACCATCGAGTTAAACAGACAAGCAGGACAGCTTTAAAAATTAACATGGTGATTTTATTATACATATTATTTTATTATTATTATCATTTATTTTATTATATACTCCAAAATCTCAGTGCAGTTTCAAGCTACTAAAGCTTAAAGACTTAAAAAAGAAAAGTAAAACTCTTTATAATATAGATTTATAACTTCCTGTGCAATCTTTTTCTGTTCTACTTTGTTTATGGACTCATGTTATTTGGTGTTGGTTCAGTTCACAATAAAATTTTTAAAATATACTATGTGCAAATTATATTTTGAAAATTTAAATCTTCATTAAAAAATCCAAATGAAACTCCATGATACAAATGATAAATTTCCAAGAATCAAAGTTTCTTTTTATAATAAATTTGTTAAGACAAGAGAGGATCTTGGGCTTATAATTTCCATTTAAAGCCGTGATTCAAGATAGTAATTAAGTCAGCTTTTTTTTTTAAAGACTTAAAATCTGTCAAATTTCCATGCAGGTTAAATATAAGTAAGTGGCAACTGTTCAAGATTGAATTTCTTCTCTCTCCCTCAATTCTAATGACAAATCATCTAATTTCTCTTATTAATTCAGAGGATACCTGCATAATTACATTTCCCTCCCTGCTTCTAGCAGGTAGAGAATAGAACAGATAAAATGAGAATCCTAGAGATTTTTCTTTAATGCTTAAAATTTAATATTTAAACCTCTTCATTAGGTCTAAAACAAAAAAAAAATTAGCCCTGTTTAGACCTACTAAATCCTTAGGCTGTAACTTGGCTGCTACATTTAATTCTTTCTATCTTTAGTCATCAACTACAATTTTTTGTGTCATTTTGTAGCTGATATTCTCATATAAATTTGTGTCTTCAGATAAGACTACTTTTTCCTGCAAAATGCTATGCCATACATTGCCCTGGATAGGTGTAAAATTCATAGTGGGGCTGTCAAAGGTTTCTTTCATCTAGTTATTCTAAGAATGTCCCTCAGACACCTGGCATCATGATAATAATTTTAACTAAAGTATTGATTTCATTATAAAATATAAGAAAACCGAATCATCTACATATGAATTTCAGGGTAATCTCTTTTAAAATCATAATTATGGATTTTAAAAGTTTCTTTTAAAGCCCAATCAAGGAGGGAAAAAGCTTTTTAAATGAAAGCAACAATTTAAGCTTATTTATGCTAAAACTAAAAAGTAATAATAGCAGAAAAACAAAGCAAACAAAAACTCCCATGACAACAACCTGATGGAGACAATTACTAAAGTTGGTGGGATGAGGATACCAGTAGTTTTTCTTTGGTCTTTTTTATATTAATTCTCAAAATGTAATGATACCTATTTTTAAAAAATCCATTTGATTCCTTTTAGACCCTTACAATTCAAACTTCACTTCAAACCAAATAAACTTTATCAAAATTGGATATGACAAGCTAATTAGCAATAATTATTTTTCAAAGATCAAAAAGGGTCCTTAGGATCCTTACATAATTGCATTTTCTCTACTTCTCTCCAATCTTTCTATGAATCCAATAAGCAACAAAAAGCATTTCAAACAAATGAGTTAAATATATATAGCACTTACATATATTATGAGTTAATATATATAGCACTCTGAAAATCATAAGATGCTTTAAAAAAGTCACCAATAACTATTAATATATTTCCCTCAATTATATTAATTTAACAGCAGCAGAAAAATATGAGCATAGGTTATTATTTCTAAGTAGTTATAAACTTAAAACTTTTCTGTGTACAAAAATGCATGAAATTGTAGCCAACAAGTAAACTAGTTATTATATTTGTATTAGAAACAACTTGTGATGGGCTTCAGATTCTCAAAAAATATTTTCTATATTACTTAAATACAATTTTAACATCTTGAGCACATTAAAATATTTAACCCAGTCCATGGGCTAAATTTCTAACACTATTCAAAGTGGCACTTGAAATTCCTATCTTTTCAATACTATTGAAATATAAGAAACAATTCATGTCTGTTGAGGACTTCTTTTTCTGAAAGACAAATGACCTTTAACAACAAAAGATAAGACAAGATAAAGCAACTGGTAAAAATTATGTATATTCAGCTTGAATTAGCTGGATTTCACTTCTTTAGTCTTAGATCTAGATAACTTCTCCCATATTAGAGGCACCACCTACTTAAGCAAGATAACTGAGAAGATAAATACTAAAATATATCCATTTCAAATTGTTTATCTGGTTTGTCAGTTTTTCAGATATGATTTCTTACCTTTTCTATACACTTAATGCAAAAATAATTCCCTCCAAAACCCTGACTTGTCCTTTTAAATATTACTGAAAATGGACAGTCTCAGTTCCCTAGAGGAAACAGCATGCAGTTATCCTCAGCAATACTTGGTCGACCTTTCATTTTTCTACCGAATTCACCTTAAGTCATTTTAATTTTTTATTGGGGATAAAGCAATAAGAAATGGATAGTCCATGAAAAGAATTTTCTCATTCTAAAGAATTTAACCTACTCACACCATCACGTCTCTTCCCCCCAAATGTACTCATTTAAACTTCTCAGTCATTCTTGAATGAGAGGACAATGTAACCTATGAAATAGAATTCACGTTTGCCTCCATTACTCTGGTAAATGGTATGACTTCTTTTTTTTCTTTCTTTCTTTCTTTTTTTTTTTTTTAAAGTCAGTCTAGGTTGCCTCTTGTTATGTTGGAGAGGCCTCCTCCTCAATGTTAATAGGGCCAGCATGCAGAATAATGCATGGTGACCTTGCGAAAGGCAAATCAGCGACCACACAATTAAACATATTTAACTGGGCACAAAGACACCATGTAATCCAGCCACTACTAAAGACAATATTTTTGTCCTTTCACTTTGTACAAAGTCATCCAGATCTGTTCCCACAGGAGTCCACAACATTTAAAAAATTCAGCAAGACCAGTAAAATAAGAACAAACATTTTTATGGAAAATCTGCCCCTCCCTCAGTTATAACTTATAATAGACAAAAATGTGTGAAGTTTTATACCATGGGAAAAATGAGAAATAAATGTAAATTTTAATTAGAGTGCTTTATGTGGGAAGAATTAAGTACCTTCAACATTAAACATAAATAATATTATTTTAGATAAATTTACTACTTTTTTTTTTTGTAGTTTGAGACACCACTGTCAAACTCCATATCTTGATGGCAGAAATCTAATGGGTTCAGTGGAATTTTATAAATTGTCAATTAAAATAATGAGTTCATACAATTTATATTATCTGGAGTCTTAATTGTGGCTTAGCCCTATAGTTTTTCCAGTTAACTTGGATTTCAGGGTACAAATGAAGTTCTAGAATACTTTTTATTTAGAATTTTAAATTTCTTTAAAATCTGAATACATTTGAACTTTTTTCCTCTGACTATATAAGACCAAAAATTAGTAGTTCTGTGTCACTATTTAAGGGTGCTATGAACAACCAGAATTTCTTTTCTTTCTTTCTTTTTTTGTATTTTTAAATCACTTATTTATTCCCAGAAAACAAAGTCTTGTTAGAGAGCAGCTGATAATTGTTAAATAATGACAATTTTTTTCTTCATGATGTCTGAGTGACTATGTGAGACACTTAAAATGTGTTAATCTGTTCCTCCACCTTTCCTTAAATTAAAGCACTTAGAGGTTTTACCGATGCATTTTTAATGTGTCATCCAGTGTGTCAGCTTTAACTATGCCCTGCAGACTTGGAACTGAAAGTGCTCTTTGGTTAAAATTAACAATATCCTTGCCAAACGCTTTATTAAAAATCACTTCATTCAGCTAAGGAGTAAAAAAGTGGTGTTATAGTTCATTAAATGATGCTAAGTGATTATAATAAAATCATTATAATAGAGATGTATTACTTTAAAAAAGATATAAGCCATCAGTAACAGAATTTAGCAATTAGATATATTCATACTGGTCTATGTTATAATCTGCAAAGAATGAACTGTCTTAAAGAAAGGAGTCAAAATGAAATTTTAGCATAGTATTAGGAAGTACAAGGTGGACAAGTTAACATTACTAAAGTACAATTTTTCATTTGATTGAATTCAGATTAGTTTGTTATCCCACTATTTCTTTCTTTTTTTGTTTTTTTTTTTCTATTAAACAAATGCTTTATTAACTTCTGGTTTACATATATCCCACTATTTCTTAAACAAAAACCCAACCCTTTGTAAAGCAAAACTATTCTTTGACACCTTAATATAGCCAATTATTTTATAAAATATTTTTTTCTACTTTCAGTTTTCTTTCCACATAATTTGTTTGCACAATACTTATATTGTTCTCTTTTGGTCTTGTTAGCATTTTACATTAAATAATTCCACCCAATAATATGAAAAATGCCTTTAACAATAAAATACCTCAAAAAAATTAAAGTATTGTTATCAGTCCAGATTAATTGTGTCACGATATCATGAAACCTGGCCAGTATAATGAATCCAGTGTTTCTCGTTTTTGTGAAAATAGTAGCTTTTTTTCTTATAACAGCTAAAAGTGAGTCCAAGTCTTCACAACAGGAAATTTGATGTTAAAATGTGAGAATGAAGATTTTTATACTCACCTTTAATTATTATTTTAAGGAGTTAAAAGAAACTATCCTCCAGAAATAGCCCAAATACAATTTATAATAACTTACTAGTCTCAAGAAGTATTAACAAAACACAAGAAATATCTTGAATCAGATATTTTTGCTTTTCAGAGATGTTTAGGTTCATACATATTTTTCTTCTTGCTTCTCATTAAGGTTGGGTGATGTTTGGTTTCAGTTAGATAACACATTTGCTTCAAATAACATATAAATCAATCTTGAACTGCAATTACCATTTCACTGTCCACTAGCCAGCTATTTATCCTTTTGATTTCAACAGTAAATACAACCTCACATTATGTGAGTGCCACAAGTAATAAGATTTCAATTTAGAGAACCTATTATTCGCAGTATGGCTGAAACAAAAATAAGGAAAGAAATCTCATCACTGAAAGTCAAGATGATGAAAATGATGAGCAGGTAGTTAAGTAATGGGAAATGCCATGAAATGATTCATCCCATATAGAGGGGAGACAGGTATATTAAAAAAATAACAATGTTGATTTAGCTTTTCCTTGTGAGGGTATATCACTCTTGAAAGGAACTGAGTAAAGGAAATGTGGTTTTATACCACAGAAAACATATAACATCATTATATGGCTATATTTAAGTCTTTTCAACAAAGGTGAAGGCTCTGCAATAAGACATTACATTCACATGAAACAGCTCAAAGACTGGCTATAACCCAAATACCAGCAGAAGAAAACTTGAAGAATCTTATCTTGTCTAAAACAAGATTCTAAAAAATAAAAATAATTTGACCTGTGCCTTTACTAGAAAGTCAACTCCGACTTTAGAATATGGCTAAAATAAACACATAGTACTAGAATTCAAAATGCTATTTGTGAGGTACACAAATCTAGAGGCATCTCCACCCAAACGTCCAAATGAACTATCTGTGCCCGACCAGTAGCAGAGCCTTCCAAGCTCATGTTGGACTGACTAGTCACACTCAAACAACTGTACTTGACCTCAATACTGAGATCTACTATATAGTGGTATAGTCCTATTATACCACTATACAGTGTTATCATTGGTCTTCTTCCAGTATGAAGGATATCTCTGAGTTCAGATTAGAACACAAACCTTCCCGACTCCTTAAAAATATTAAGAAAGGAGAATGTGGTTTTGCCTTTTTGCCTTCCTATTCTTCCCCTCCCCTGCAGCCACTTCCCCTTGCTTCTTCTACATGAGATAGTTTACCCTACCCTGTCTCTCCCCATCTCCTCTTGCCACTTGCCTCTCTCACCTCATAATTTCACCCCTTAAGTATCATCCCTTCCCAACAAATTCAACCTATGCCCTCTATCCATATATAACTGTAAACATATATACACCCATTCACATATGTATTCAAATGACCATACACCCTTCTTCCATTATTTTCATACTGAGAGGGTTTCATCAGTCACAGTTATTGTTTTTCCATGTAGGAATGTAACTAGGTCAACTTTGATAAGCTCCTTTTGATTTCTTTTCCCTGATTACCTTCTCAGGCATCTCTTGCTTCTTGTGTCTGGATGTCAAATTTTCTATTCAACTCTGGTTTTTTCATCAAGAATGCCTGAAAGTCCTCTATTCCACTGAATGACCATATTTTCCCCTGAAACAAAATACTCAGTTTTGCTGGGTAGGTGACCCTTGGGTTCAGTCCCAGCTCTTTTGCCCTCTGGAATATCATATTCCATGCCCTTCGATCCCTCAGTGTAGAAGCTGCCAGGTCCTGGGCTATTCTGATTGTGTTTCCACAATATTGAAATTGTTTCTTCCTGGCTGCTTGTAGTATTTTCTCCTTGATCTGGGGATTCTGGAACCTGGCTATAATACTCCTGGGAGTTTTCTTTTCGGGATCTTTTTCAGGGGGTGATTGGTGGATTCTTTCAACCTCTATTTGGCCCTCTGGGTCTAAAACATCAGGGCAATTTTCCTTGAGAATTTCTTGAAGGATGATTTCTAGGTTCTTTCTTTGATCATGGCTTTCAGGTAGTCCAATAATTTTTAAATTATCTCTCCTGGATCTATTTTCCAGGTCAGTGGTTTGTCCCATGAGATATTTCACATTGCCTTCTATTCTTTCATTTGTTTGGATCTGTTTAACAGCATCTTGATTTCTCATAAAGTCACTAGCTTCCATTTGCTCCAGTCTAACTCTGAAAGAATGAATCTCCTCAGTGAACTTTTGAGATTCTTTTTCCATCTGGCAAATTCGGCTTTTTAAGGCATTCTTCTTCTCATTGCCCTTTTGAGCCTGCTTTGCCATTTGAGTCAGTCTATTTTTTAAGGTGTTATTTTCTTCAGTCAGACTGTTGACCCTCATTTCATACTTTTCCTGCATCCTTCTCATTTCTCTTCCCAGTTTTTCCTCCACTTCTCTTATTTGGTTTTTAAAATCCTTCTTAAGGTCCTTTATGGCCTTTAACCTGCTCGTATTTTAATTTGTGGCTTTTGGTGCAGGATTTCTGACCTCACAGTCCTCCTCCTGTTCCATGCTTTGATCCTCTTTGCCCCCAAAATAGAAGTCTAATGTTGAATTTTTCTGTTTATTTTGTTTCCTTTGCCTAGGAATGTTGCCACTTAATTACTTGACTTTTGGGCTTGTTGCCACAGTAGGACTCTGCCACCAGACAGTAGAGCTTCTGTCCCAAATGTTGGGGTCTTCACAACTTCTGGAGGTATTAGTTGGGTGGCCTCTGTAAAGCCTCCACACTCTCTGGCAAGCTGTATACCCACCCTAAGACCTCCACCCCAGACCACAATCCAGATCCAGGGAGGTTAAAGCAAGAGCAATTACCCCCCAAGACTGATCACTGGATCCCCCTACAGTCCACAGGCCAGCAGCTGAAGCTGCAACTGAAACTGCAAAATGGTGGCTGTTCCACATTTCAGCTGCTTCTGGCCCCCAGGGGAAGAAGCCTGACACATTCCTGAATACTGTTCTCC
Organism: Gymnobelideus leadbeateri; assembly: GCA_011680675.1. Taxonomy (NCBI): domain Eukaryota; kingdom Metazoa; phylum Chordata; class Mammalia; order Diprotodontia; family Petauridae; genus Gymnobelideus; species Gymnobelideus leadbeateri. The sequence goes on from WOXC01012034.1 coordinate 33,347, forward strand.
AAGTCCATAGGACACTAACCTCTCACTTTGTCCTAGGCATATCTCTGTTGATAATTCCGGAATTACCACAGCTGCTAGTGTTCAGGGGTCCCTCCAGCTGGCTGCAGGTGCCCTGGGGCTAAAACCGCAGCTCAGGTGGGCCTGGGCTCAGCTCCCAGAGCGATGAGCTGTTGGTTCCCAGAGCACTGACCTGGCAGTTTCCTGTCGGGATGCTGGGTTGTCCTCAGTGGGAGGTTAGCTTCTCTGTGTTGTTCTGTGGGTGCTGGAGCTCCAGAGGTTGTTCAGAGTCCACCTTTTACATGGTTTGGAAGTGGTGTGGGCTAGAGTGCTGTGGAAGTATTGTTTCTACTCTGCCATCTTGGCTCCACCCCCCTTTAGGAACTTTATTTAAATAACTTTGAAGGTCAAAAAAAGATAGCAAAAGTAGCTCTTACATGGCCATGGATTTACTTCTTCTGCTTTTCTTAAAGTGGCCTTGATAGCTCTGGATGACTTTGAGTTCAGATAATGTATACCATGGGCTGCTAGGTGAGGCAGTACAGAGCATAGGGCTTGGGGTCAGGAAGACCTGAGCTCAAATCCAGTCTCAGACACTTAATAGCTGTGTGATCTTGGGCAAATCACCTGTTTTCCTCAATTTCATCTATAAAATGAGCTGGAGAAGGAAATGGCAAACCACTCCAACAATGTTGCCAAGAAAACCCCATATGTGGTCACAAAGGATTGGATACAACTGAAACAACCAAAAAACACAATGTACACCAGGCCATTTGACGGTACAGGCCCTTCCTGCCTTCATTTAGATGGATGTCATAAATTGTTATTACCGTATCACTCAGTGTATTTTCTGCTCTTGAGTATTTTTAGAATAAATAATAAACTTTTTAGTACTGTCCTATAAGTCTACAAGCAATCCAAATAATAGGGAGACTGGTATTAGAATTAATTCATATTAAGATGATGCTAGGAATATTTTTGTGGGTTGGTGGGAAGGTGGTTTGGGTGTGCTCTTAGGGATATTGGGAGGTAACATGGAGGAAGACATGCTCTGACCCCATGTGTATAATAAGTACTGAATGAACACCATTTAAAAGGAAGATTATTTAGCTACAGGTGACATCTTCCTCTCCCAATATAATGTTTTATTTCTTTCCAGTAAATATAACATTCCTGTACACTGCAGCAGATGCTGATGCTAAAATAATACACTCCACATCTCAGATCCTTCTCCCTGGAGTGAAATTATACTTCAAAGCATACATTTTTACTAGAAAGACAACCTCAATACCCACTTGCAACTCCATTACAGTTAGCACATATTTTTCTTCACTTGGATCTTGACATTCACCTCGTGACTTTATTTAATTTCCATTTCATCAAGCTTACCTTCAAATAAACCATTGTTCAGGATACAGAGGTTAGTGTGAGGTTGCATCTTTCTCTCTCTCTCTCTCTTTCTCTCACACACACACACATAGATACATACAGAGGCAGAGGCAATAGTATATACATACATGCCAAACCCCACATACTGAACATGTTTTATATATTTATATATAAATGTATCATATAAATTGTAAATTTATTACATAAATAATTCATTATATAAATAAATAATGTATGCATTGTATAAGCATGTTTATATAATTTATATATTTAATATATGATATTGATATTTAATTTATGCATTTATATATCCATATGTACTTATATACACACATATATAAATATACACATGTGTACATATGCTCACATGCATATACATACCTTATCATTTGTGACATACCCTCCATCCTCACCCCTTACCTTCTCCATTGAATCACATTCTCATTATTTCATTATAAACACTGCCTGGACCAAACATATCTCATTTGGATAGTAAAGAGGCAGCAGCAAACATGAAACTGACCTTTAAGTAAATCAGGCCTTTTGTTGCATGGGATTCATCTCTGGTAGAAAAGATCTTACAGGAACATAGAGTTGGAAGGGGCCCCAGAAACCATTGATTCCATAACCCCCCTCCCCATTTTATGGGGGGTAAATGAAGGCCCAGGGAGTAAACTGTCCTAGGTCGCAAAGTTAGATACAGGATTTGACCTTGTGTCCTCTGAATACAGAATCAGTGTCCCTTTTATTTTGCTATGATGCTTCTCTATTTCTTGCTGATTGGGTGCAGAGAGGGTACTATTTATTGCTACTATTTAGAAACAGGTTCTCTCAGACATTTTCTTCAGTCTAAGATGGATATTTTCTTTGGGCCTAAGCCAGCTATACACTCTCTGGTCCAGAAGAGTAATATTTTAATTCATTTCAACAAACAGTGAATATCCACTATGTTCAGGGCACCATACTCACCCTGGGGTATACAAAGTTAAAAATGAAATGATCTCTGTCCTTTAGGATTTTTTTTCTAAAATTTTTATCCTACTATGTTCTGTATTCTACTTATGGAAATCAATATGTAAAAAAAGTAAGTCTATTAAAATATCTATGCTGAGGGGAGTGGTGGGGTAGCTGTGGTGTTGTAGATGGAAAGCCGATTTTAGAATCATGAAGTCCTGAATTCAAGTACTACCTCTCATACATATTTGCTAGAATAATACTGAGAGTTCTTTACAGCGATGAAATTACAGACTGATTGTAGTCCATTAAATATTTAGTAGTATGGGGTGGCTAAGTGGTGCAGGGAATAAAGCACTGGCCCTGGAGTCAGGAGGACCTGAGTTCAAATCCAGCCTCAGATACTTAACACAAAAAACTAGCCATGTGACCTTGGGCAAGTCACTTAACCCCAATTGCCCTACCTTCCCCCCCTTCAAAAAGCAAAAAAAAAATTAGTAGTTATATTCAATAATGAGAACAAAGTAAAAACAGTTCATTCTTATTTTCAAATTGTGATTTATAGTAGTAATATGCTAACTAAAGAATCTAATACAAAAAGAACGTGCCTCAGAAATTTCTATCATGTCTTAAGCAGCTTTGGGTTGTCCCAAAAGTGTTAGCACAGTTTTAAGATCTTAAAGGTTAAAACTTTAAACTTTGTGATGGAAACATTATCTCTGATTGTGGCAAAGATGATGCAACATATACATAGAAACTCACATGTATGTATACACACACGCACATACACACACACACATACCAGATCTGTGATTCTATCTACAAAGAGAAATTGTGGGGGGGGGGAGTGGAGGAACATCACCACCAATTGAGCCCATAAAGAAAGGGCTACTGTGGGAAGTGTGCTTTTTTTTTAAAAAGAAAGTAGGGGGGCGGCTAGGTGGCGCAGTGAATAGAGCGCCAGCCCTGTGAAGTCAGAAGGACCTGAGTTCGGAGTCGGCCTCCAACACTTAATCCACACAAACAAAAACCTAGCCGTGTAACCTTGGGCAAGTTACTTAACTCCAATTGCCCTAAAGGGGTGGCTAGGTGGCACAGTGAGTAAGAGCGCCGGCCTCAGAGTTGGGATGACCCGAGATCGAATCCGGCCTCAGAAAATGAGCACCCACGCATAAATAATGACTAGCCACATAACCTTGAGCAATTTACTTAACCCCAATTGCTTAAAAAAAAAAAAAAAGTAAGGATTCTCTGAAGCTGTGATGAGGAGAGAGAACATTACAACATGGGAAATAGCCTGGACAAAGGCATGGAGGTAGGAAACATTAGCTGGAATGTAGAATGAGACAGAGGAATTGGAAAGATGATAGGTTGAAGCCTTATTATAAAAGGGCTTTAAAGCAAAGAGAGGGGTTTGTGTTTTATTCTAGAGACTAAGAAGAAACCAGCAAATTTCTCAAGTAAGACAGTGATAGGGACATGACATAGTTAGATCTATGCCTTAAGAAAATCAATTTTGGGGGAGGCTAGGTGGCTCAGTGAATAGAGCACTGGCCTAGAGTCAGGAGAACCTGAGTTCATATCCGGCCTCAGACTTGCTAGCCATGTGACCTTGGTCAAGTCACTTAACCCCAATTGCCCTGCCCTCCCCTCTCCAAAAAACAAACAAACAAACAAAACCAAATCAATTTTGAAACAGTTTGGAGAATAGGTAAAAGTGGGTGTTCTGACCAAAGGAATATAAATTTTGATCTTTGTTGAAACCTTAAAAGATATCTTGGAGTTTACGGGCTAGATTTCTTTTTTAAGGACCATGCCTTAAACCCAAATCACTCTGCCTCTCATTGATTGGCCAACAATAGGTCCCAACCCAAACCACATTTGGTCATTGCTTGGGCTCTGATTGCTCAGTGAGTATAAATAGTAATTGTTTCTGTTTTGAACAGAAGCCCTAAGGGTCTTCCCATCCCAGACTGATTTTTTTGGTTTGTTTTTGGATTTTTTGGTTCTTGGGTTTTTGGTTTTTTTTGACGAGGTAAGAGAAATCATTCTTTGCCTCATTTCTTACCTAACCTTAATCACTGAATGGGCCTCAGCCAGATTGAAATCTGGGAAAGTCCTTAGCTTAAAAAGGTCAAGGTGTACCACTGCAACCAGAGTTATCTCCAGTCATCCTGATCTATATCTTGCCACTGGACCCAAATGGCTCCAGAGGAGAAGGTGAGGCTGGTGACTTGGCAAAGGCCTCCCTCACTTAAATCCAATTCACTTGAAAGTTATGGCATTACCTTCTTGAAGTCATGATACTCTCCAAGAATGAAGGACAAACAATGAACAAACAAACAAAAAGAAGGAGAGACTAGAAGAAGGAAGACCATTTATGAAGCTATTATAACACTCCAGGTAAGATGTGATAAGGTCTGAACTAGGGTAGAGGAGTTGAAGAATAATTAAAAAAATAAAATTGTTCCTAAACATTTCTATACTCCTTATTTGGAAGATATTCCAGTTATCCTTACCCCATTTCTTTTAAAAATCTAAAATACACCTCCAAAAGTAATTTCTTTGTCTTGTGCCTGATGACAATGTTTATTAAATTCGTTCTCATGAGACTTCCACTAATTTTGAAACCTTTCCTAATGCTCCTGCACTCATCTTCTATTCCCTAGTCAGATCAATTACCAATAACTACATATAATACAGAACCTTCAATTTAGTTTGCTACAAAATCTGTCTTAGATGCATGCCTCTTTCAATCTGAATATATGTTGTCTCTGTATGGGTACCTGATAACCTTTCAGGGAAATTATGAATATCTATTGGATAGCATAGTAATGTAATTATAACATAGTAATATAATTATAGATAAGAATTTAATAATGTAAATAATGTAAAAGTTTCTTTGCCAGAGTATTGAAAAACCCATTGTTTCTACTTTCTATGGAGAAGAAGTTTTTCTGAAAGAGATACTCCAGATGAGGTGCTCTTAACCTGTATGTTTGTGTGTGTGTGTGTGTGTGTGTGTGTGTGTGTGATGGATCCCATCAGCAGGCTGGTAAAGCTTACAGAATCCAAATCAGAATAATATTTTTAAACACATAAAGTAAACAAATTATACTGAAATACTGTTATCAAAATAAATATTTTTTAAAATGAGGCCATGAACCCAAGAACCATCGTTAGAGGAAAATCTGGGTTCCCCTCTCTTTGCCCTTTTAAGATCAAGTTTCAACCTATTTTTCCAATGGGAATTCACACTATTCTGCCTCACACACCCTATATGCCAATGAAACATGGCCTATTTCCCACCTCCACACCTCTGTCCAGGCTATCTCCCACATTTGTAATGTTCTCCCTCATCACAGCTTCAGAGAATCCTTAACTCATTCAGTCTTAGAGGTGAGATTACTGCCATCTAAACACTTGGGACACAACAGAATTGTCAAGACCTTCTTCTTGCATTGGTTTGCATTTCTTTGGCAAACATACTATGTTTCAATTTGGAAATAAGAATGAACTATTTTTTCTCTCATCACTCAATTTTCCCATTAAATCTCATATAGCAGAGAAAAAAAGGCATTTTGGACCAAGAATCAAAAAATTTTAAATACTATATACAAGAATCTAAATATATATTTAACTGCAGATACCACATCCTATACCTTTAGTCGCAAGGTAGAGAAGAATACCTAACAGATTATATAGATATGTTATTCATATGAAAATACATTTGAACAATTTACAAATAAGAGAGGTATTAACTCTTTATTTTTAATGAAAACAAGCACATATTTTTCTTATATACCCTCATTTGGGTTATAAAAATGGTAAAAAAAAAATTTGTATACAATATACTCATAAAAAGAAGTGTCACCTCTCTGGGGTTTGGGGGTATACTAAAACAAAGTACTAAAAGTGAAAATTTCATTGTTGCCAAGTGGAGTGTTATAATGCCACATCTGAATTGTTTGGGAAAGCAGAAAAGGGAATGCCTTATTTTCACTAAGGCCTATTAATGCAGGGTATCCACAAAGTCTTAATATTGTGTTTTAAGTTAAGACTTTTGGGACACCCTGAACTATCAACAGAGAAGAAAGAAGCCTGCTCACATGTAATTTTAAGATGAGTAACTACAACACAAATACTGTTTCACTATATAATATTAATATAGAGAGGAATCTAATATAAATAAGAATTTTCCATCTCCTTGAATAACCCTTAAATTTTACCTATATGACTGAAACCACTTATCAGAATTAATAAATACCTAATCAGAAACATATAAAAACTACAAATTTCTAAGTATAATCAAATACCAATACTGGTATTCCTTTCCAAATATTTCTATCATAAAATATATAGAAATTACATATACCTATTAAAAAGACAAATCTGATTTTAAAAATTGCTTATAATACTGTCTGTACAACAAATTACCTTTGGATTTATCTTACAAGGAAAAGCAAGGACTTATATGAATGTCATGAACCTTAAAAAAATACCCATAAACCTTACAAACATTTTCTTTTTCCATCATTAAAAAAAGGAACATACTGAAACAATAAAACATAAAAACAGAAGAAGAAAATGTGATTGGGTTAGAAAGAAAAAAAGTTTGCCATGAACCAGGGTCTAAAAAAAGTTGCCATAATCTTTTAAAATGAGTATTGACTTTTTAGAAGAAAGAGCAAACAATACTGTAAAAACAAAATCCCTTTGATATTGTTTTATGACCAATTTGCATGATAGTTGAGGTTCTTCAAGATAGTCATCCACATAGAACAACAACAACAAAAAAAACCTGACACCCAAATGGTGTCACTATCACTGAAATATTAATTACTTAGTTAAGGCTTCAAATAAGGAGTCAAGAATAAAATAGTTATGGTTCTTTTTTTTTTTTCTTCTGAAGAGAGAAGAGAAAGTATCTGCAACATTCTACTCACCATAGAAGAATGTGCTCATGTAACCACAGAGATGGTAGGGCTGCAGGGCCCGGTTTAGAGCACTCCACTCTTATTTTCCAAAGTAGAAATACAATCAAATTGAACAAAGGAAAATTTTTTTTTCTTTATTAGCTCTGTCTGGTGGGACTACCACTTGGTTTCTAATCAGTTGCAGTGACAAAGAGATTTTCTAGACCCTGTTATGTGACAGCAGCGGAATGTTCAGGATGATGTGGAGAAGTTAGTGAAGGCAAAGCAGAGCCCCCCTCAGATACTGGTGAGGTTCACTCGCTAGAGTGGTTTCTCTTTTTAAAAATGCTTCATATGGATTAAAATGTATGAGGGGTTGGGATTTGTTGGGATTTTTTTGGATAGTGATGAAATTCTATGATAGAGTTTTTACAGGGTTATGAGAAAGATTTAGTAAAACAGCTGACAGTTCTTTCCAGAAAGAAATGCTGAAAGATCACATGCTAAGAATTACCTTACTTGATCTTTTCCAACTCTTCCTCATTAGCATGGTCTGTAAATGAAATAAAGCAATTTAATTACCTTTCCACTCAGATACACAATAGGGCAGCCAACTGTCTTGAAGGACCCACCACCTTTTTTTTCTAAACTCTGTAACAACGAATACTTGCCAACAACAACAATAACTATACAAGACAAAAATAAAAAGAATAAGAACAGAACAAAACTGGAAGCACTTTTCACACTCAAGCAGTCTATCTGGTGAGAGTTTGGGTTGGTTATTCTTTTATTGAAAGAATTCCTGATACTCTATTGGAAATAAAACAGCAGGTCTCATTTCTCTGAAATAATTTTGAGCTAAAAAGTCATGAATTTTTTAAAGTACATCTTCTGTATGATCAGCCAACAGCACAAAAAGAAAAGCTATTTTTTCTTCTAATGGAAGTAACATGAATATTCACATGCCATAGTGTCTATATCTATAAAAGTGGGTTCAGCATAGACATCTTCAGAACTACAGCAAACTTCTTTTCCAATGCTTTTCCCTCAGACCCAACCCAATTATAATTAATCTTTACCTACACGCTAGCAAAATTTTCTTTAAATGATAGACCATGGGTTATTTTCTAGGGACATCTATTAATTGTACCTATATTATTGTTTTAGTTACTACTGCTACTTCTACTACTACTGCTGCTGCTGCTACCACCACTACCACCACCACCACTACTACTACTACTACTACTACTACTACTACTACTACTACCCAACTGTTTCATCAAAACTTTTGTTTCAAAACAGTGTTTGAAGCCTGAGGGGAAGAGATTTCTAATCAAAAAGTCTGCCATCAAGATGGCTCTGGCTTTGTACAATACAGGCTGTGCATCTCAAAATTATCTTTCTGTTGCTCAACTATAAATGACAAAGGTGAAAGAAAAGGTTTTTGCTCTTCTAACAAATTTCAGAAAGGTATTAGTGATAAATGGAAGGGTTTAATTTTTAAGCAATGAACCCTCCATCTTATTTTTAATGTTCTCTTTAATGTTATAGACAAATTATACAAAAGTAAAAATTGCAAGACAAATAGTATAGTATTACTGGAAATGTCTGCCATATCTAGGTGAGGGTTAAGAATCAAGGAAATGTATGAGAATCTAGATGGAGTGAACCATTTGGTATATAGAACACAATAAAGAGTTAGTCTGATTTGGTGCAAATACATGAGGGTTTAATTACAAAAGTACTAGTAGGCTTTTGCTCTTAAGTGGGCCAATGCCAAGGTTTCAGTGTATAAATTTGTAATCTTAAACTTTTAGTGAAATTGATTAGATTCTTTTTATCCCTAGATAGTAATTATACATGTTAATAATGCCATTATTAACATACCAAAACTCAGGAAAAATATGTTTACTAAGGGTATAAAATGTTGCAAAATCTTTTGAAATGGACTCAGATGACTTACACACACACACACACACCCACACCCACACACACAATCCCCAAAAATGTACATACAAATAAAACATATACATTTGTGCATGTATGTGTCTATATACTGTAATGGAAATGCAAATTTAAAGATCTTCCCTGCCCCTAGCTTAAGTGCACCTGGAGCCTGTGGTGGGAGGCTTGTTTTTCAGGAAAGCCCACACCTTGATACTTTGTGATTGGGCAGTGGGTCCAGAAGGTTGTTACATTCTTAGAGCCAAGAGAAGGCTATATAAGCCCTGAGGAGAGGCTTTGCTTTGGGGCTCACTTTGAGAAGTATCGTGTGATTTGACCAGATGAGACTCTGGGAAGCCGTTTTTGAGAGCCCCCCGGCTTTGAAAACCCAGATGTTGATGCTTCCCTCTCTGGTAACTGTGATTTGGTATTGTATGTAATGTTGGGACAGTTTGGAAGCCTGTCTGTTTGATCTGTAAGTTCTGTCTGTATAATCTGAAGTTCAGGGTGCTGACCTTTTCCCCCTGAACTAGATAATATATGTTTGATTAAAGTAAGCTTGTTAACCCATTTTGAGTTGCTTTCCTTTTGAAAAGCAGATCTAAGAACCTATATTGGCAGCTACCCTGGGGATATTGGGGTGCTTGCTGCTACATATACATACATATATTTATATATAATATTTTATTATATTATATATTACACATATGATTTTATATATGATAAGTTTTTATGTCTAAGGCATGGAAAGGAGATAGAACACTGGTCTTGAAGTCAGAAAGACTCGTAGTGGAATTCCATCTCAGATACTTACTAGTTATATAACCCTGGGTAAGTCACTCAAAAATCTCTTGCCCTCAGTTTCCTCATCTGTAAAATGGAGATGGCAATATCTATAGTATTTACACATCTTGCCATACGCCTTCTTTGTCTGCCTTTCCCCACCTAGGATGTCACTCCTTATAGAGACATTGAGGAAATTAAATTTTTCAACTTTGACACTCATTTCTAGGAAATGAGTAGTCCTGATTGGTCGATGAGTACAAATTCAGCTAATACTCTCTGGACATTCCAGGTCATTCTTCATATCCATCCACATCAGACATTCTGCTATTCTGCTGCTGCCCTAATCTTTTGCATTCAACTTCTCACAGGATGATGGTGACAATCAAATTAGGTAATGCATGTAAAGTATCATGCAAAATTTAAAGGATAAAAATGGCAGCTACTATTACATATAATATACATAATATACTATAGATCCTTATTTACTGGTTCCTTTCCTACTGTATTCAAATATGCCCTGACCTCCCGTATACTTAAAAGACTAGAACCTACCATTCCCCCAAACTCTTATTCCGAATCTCTCCTCTTCATTTCAACCAAATTCCTAGAAATCTACATTTCATTTTATCTATACTTCTTCTCTCACCAATTCCTTAACCCTTTGAAATATGGCTTCTGATTGAAATGGAACTACCTTCTCCAAATGGAACTACCTTCTCCAAAGTTACCAATGAGCCAAATGGACAATGTGCCAAATTGCCAAATCCGATGGGCTTTTCTCAGCCCCCATCTCAACTTCTACTGCATTTGACCCCATTGACCACGCTTTCCTCCTGAGCTGAATGCTATTATCTCTCCTCTCTGAGTCTTGATGACATTACTCTGTCTTGATTTTCCTTTTACTTTCTGATAACTCCTTCACAACCTTGTTTGTTCTTTCTGCCTTCAAAATATCTCTTTCATCCAAACCCTTCTCTCTATTCATACAACCACCATCTTTGGGCTGTCATCACTCAACTCCTGAATTATTGCAAAGGCTTTCTTAATTAGTCTCTCTCCCTCAAGTTTCTCCTCCCTTCAGTCCATATCCACACAGCTGCCAAAGTGAATTTCTTTTTTTTTTTATTTTTGGAGGGTAATTGGGGTTAAGTAACTTGCCCAAGGTCACACGGCTTGGTTTTTTTTTTTGTTGTTGTTGTTGTTGTTTGTGTGTGCATTAAAGTGTCTGAGGCCGGAACTGAACTCAGGTCCTTCTGACTCCAGGGCCGACGCTCTACTCACTGCACCACCTAGCCGCCCCCAAAGTGAATTTCTTTAAGTGCAGAGCTGACCATATCACATTGAAAAAGAAATCAGTTATCTTTGATTACTTTTATTTATTTTTAGTTTGGTAATAGGATTAAGCTTCCCTTTTTAGGAAAAGTTAGCCCTAAAATAAATCAGACTAGCATAGTCTCTGAGGCTAGGTTACCTATAAATTTAGTAATAGATTGAGAAGACTTTACATTTAGTTCCAGATAATTAGTAGCAGATAATAGAATAATCATAAGATTGTAAGGTTTTTCAAAAGGCTAAATTTCCCTATCTATCGGAAAGGGGGGTTGACCAGAGGCCAAGTTCTCCTTTTTGATGGCTAGAGAAAGGTTAGCCAGAGGTTAAGCTGTTTGTTCCAGTCTTACTGGATGAGCCTTTTTTTTTAAGCTAAAGTTTAAGTTGAGTAATGGAATATTCTAAGGAACATGGGGTGGGGGTTACTGATAAGCAGTGACCACAAGTTCCTCTTTCCCAGTATACTTTATGGTTACAAAAGGTATCACCTATAGGAAAGAATTTCTGGCATAGGATTAAGAAAGTTTGGAAAAAACTATTGTCCAATAGAATTATGTTGAAGTTTCTGTAATTTATCAAATTCCTTTAAAAAAATATAGAAACCATATCTGTAAATCACTCCTGGTTTCTGACCTCTGATGAGTCAGGCAATCTGGTTTGGAACGCAAATGCTAGCTTTGCAGATTAAATCATAGATGGTTCAGCAACTTTGTCCTCAGTTTCCTTTTTATTTCAGATAATCAATTTTAACAACTAACCTAACTCAATAAACCCCAGTGCCTCCCTATTGCTGCTAGGATGAAACAAACTTCTCTGGTGTTTAAAGCCCTTCACAACTTGACTCCAACCCATATTCCCAGTTTCATTATACATCACTACTCTTTCCACATTCTATGGTTTCAACAAACTGACCTTCTCTCTGTTCCTTACACACTACATTCTATCTCCTTTTTCTGGTCTTTGTACTGTCTATCCTCCATGCCTAGAATGCAATCCTTCCTGACCTTTGCCTCATAAAATTTCTCAAGACACTATGAAAAAGCTAGCTTCTGTATGAAGCCTTTTATGATTCCCTTAGATTATTGGTACTATTTCCCCTAATTACTTTGTATTTGTTCTGTATCTACCTATATATAAACTTGTTTTTTCCAACCATCCAATGCTACTTGAGAGTATAGAACGTTTCATTTTTCATCTGTATATTCGCAGCTCCTAGTATAGTCCCTGGTACATAACAGGTACTTAATAAATGCTTACCAATAGACTGATTGATGCAGACATGCACGATGTACATACATATAGTATATATTTTCCACACATTATCAATTTTGAAGGAACCTCCTTTCATACTTTATCATTTTCAAAATGTGTCATAGAACGATATTATTTGACTTCCAAAGGCAGGGAATTCCAATTTCTGAGTGAATAGTCCTCAGTAGAGGAAAATTAAGATGTAGCTTACGTCTTTCCATGTATGTTTAGGTAAATCATGTATCTTTCTTTTTTGTCTGTCCATGAGCAGTGTTCAGGGGTAGAAGTGGAAGGCAAGAAAAGCAGATCCTTTAGGCATTTTCAAAGCTAAATGAGACTTACATCTTAAAAGTGCCCCCTTCTTTTTTTACACCATGAACTTTATTTCAGATGTGAAAATATGTGAGTGCACTTTGGCTGTAATATAAATTTAAATCTCTCTTACTAATGATCAGTAGCTCAAATTTCTTCAAAGACAATAAGAGGAAATAAACAGTATAAAATATGATCTGTGATAGATAAGCTGTGAGGAATGATTACATTTGTAAAAGATTCCAGAACCCAACTCCATTCTTCACTTTCAACCTTTATTTGCCTTTAAGGCAATTACATAACTATCACAGATTATGTTAAACATCACAGAGCTACTACTGAAGAAAGAATAAATATTTTACAAAGTATTTACATATCAAATTTTTGAGTGGGGTATTTTCTGAAATGGTGAATACAGAAACATTCTGAGCAGCATGTTGCAAATAAAATATATCAGAGAAAAAATCCAGCTTTAAAATTTATTTAATGAGTACATCAAGAATCAATTCACATATTTCCCAGGATTCTGCATTTTTTAATGCCAGCTAAGCAATTTTGTATTTCTAGGTTATCTAAGAAAGCATGCAACACAAATGAACTCACTTTTATTTCATAAAGACTCCAATGATGAAATCTGTGCATTGGAATCTGTTAGAAAAAGAGTCAGAAAGAACTCATGCATGCACAATAAGACAAAACCATAAAAGAACAGGACATCTTTTTATATAGAACACAGAGCGCAGTTCTAAAAAAGCTTCATGCAATGAGAAGAGAAACAAGATATGTACCATGCAACTTGTTAGCATGCTCTAGACAAATAGACACAGCAGTGAAAAGGAAAAAAAAATCAAGATAATTTTATTTATAAATTTATTTTTCTTTTAAGGATTTAATTGTTTTCAGCTCAATGTTTTAAACCCAAAACCTATGTAACATTTTTGCTTTTATTGATGCTAAATTTCACGCTGTTTATTGAAAATTATATTTTGAGTCTTTAAAATGTATTTAATACACTGTTAGGTGTTTGAAATCCTTCATTTTTATTGATTTCTCCAAATGCCAGTTCACACAAGGAGAAAACATTCAAACAGTATTTTTCACATGAATATATCATCAGTCCAACTAACTGTATCCCTGAAACTCATAAGATTTTTAGATATTTTATTGTTTTATTATGGTAACTACTTTGTTCTTCTAGTCTGTCTTCTTTTCATTAACAATTGTCCTTAATTGAAGTGTTGAATAGAATATTTAATTACTGGTTAAAAATCCTTCATATTTATCCTTTATTTTCTCTATTTCCAATATCAGATATCTATGATGTCATGGTGCAAACCAGATTGCAATTCCTTTATAATTTAGAAGACAGAACTGTGTGAGGCACTGATAGATTAAATGACTTATTCATGGTCACATGGCTTATGTTAGATCTCAGAATTTGAACCTAGGTCTTCTAGACTTCAATTAAAAAACTTTATGCAAAATGCCATACTATCTCTCCCTCTATTTTAGTACATGTAAAATAAGAAATATTTAAAAACAGGCACAAAAGTAAATATGCACACATGTGTGTGTACGTATATATACATATGCATATATACACACATATATACATATATATGTGAGTGTGTGTTAATATATGTATATGTGTACATATGTGTGTAATATATGTATGTATGTGCAATATTAATGAAATAGAAGATCGTCCTCATTCAATAACAGGCTTGTGCAACCTGCTTTGTGTTCTGGGTCTGTAATACAGCCTGAGTCACCTGGAGCCTGGGTTACATGGAGCTAAGAGTGGAGGGAGCTGGCCCAATGGAATATTAACTGATATAGAATGTTGGGGAAGTGTAAGAGGCAGAGCAGGGAGTGAGAGCAGAACAGTGCTCAGAGAAGCAGCTTGAGTCGGCGGAGGGAGGAACTAGTCTAAGGAAACTTGTTTGTAGGGAGGTCTAACAAATAAGAATGCCTAAGATGTTGGTGCTTCCTGGAAGGGTAATGATCAATACTTTGTTAAATATTACCTCCTGTTATTCTAATCCCCCCCAAATATTTTGGTTTTGCATTTAATGAAGAGATTTTATTTTTATTTTTTTGCTTTTTTGGAGGAGGGAAGGTGGGGCAATTGGGATTAAGTGACTTGCCCAAGGTCCCACGGCTAGTTTTGTGTTAAGTGTCTGAGCCCGGATTTGAACTCAGGTCCTCCTGACTCCAGGGCTGGTGCTGTATTCACTGCACCACCTAGCCGCCCCAAGAGATTTTATTATAAATTTACTCTGGAGATACGTCTGCATAGTCATAGCATAGTATAGTTATAGCATAGCACAGTTATACCCATAGTATGGGTATTACATTACTGTATGGCAGTGCTCATGATCAGCATTTATAGAAAGACCTTCATGAAAATAATTGTAACATGAGTGTAAGAAGTTGAGAAGATTGAGAAATCCTATCAATAACTTGATAAAAGCTTCCATATTAAATCAATATAACTTCAGTTTTTGGTAATTTCAATAGTGGGCATGATGTAATGACACTTTCAAAAAAAGCCAGAATATATATCTCTGGAGTAAGATGCGAGAGTATTTAAAGGATTAAAGGCTATGTAGAAACTTTTATGCCTACATGTCATAAGTACCCTCTTCAAGAAAACAGATGTAATGCATCAGACAATAAAAACATAATAAAAGAGAAAGTTATATTTTAAGCACAGAAAGAATAACGGACTACTGGTGTGGCAACCATGTCTAAATCAACCATCTGTTCAGTCAGATCACTAACATATTAGAGTTAAAAAGCAAAATTAATACCAACCTAGAAAAAGAATCAAAATAGGAAGAAACTGCATGTTACTGAGGCAATTTACAACAAATTTATTTAAATTAGTGGTTGATACTGAAAAATGAAATTAATAAAAGAACAGATCTTATTTAACACAAACTATTACCATTCACACACTGAAAAGTCTGGAAATCACCTCAACCAAGAAATATTCATTATTTCAAAATGGAGATATATGGCAGCTAGGATAACAAACATTTAGAATAGAAAAATATAATTGAGAGACCATTAATAATCCTTAATCCACATGCCTAAAATCAAGATTTACTAATGGCAGATTTCCCACTTCTACATAATTTTATGAGAATGATCTATGCATCAAGAATATGAGAAGAAAAATAGTCAGGCTTTTTAAAATTATACTATAAATCAGACCATATCTTTACAATGACAAAATTGATGGAAAAATTTAAAGACAAGATACTACTGTGTGTATTGTTTGTTGAATGTATTAAAATAGAGCAAAATGTCACCCTTTTAAAGACTCTCATTCATATCATAATAGATTCTTTGAAAGATATAATAGAGTTAACTTTAATTAATGACTCTCTGACTATTAATATCAAGTTAGTCAAAAGACAGGAAATCATGTGCTTATCAAAGGTTTCCACCATTTTCATGGAAGATGTATAGTCCAGAGTACTGATTTAGAGAGATTCTCTATGATTGTGAAGTCCTCCAGATGTTCCTGTTTAAAGATAACAATGTGGTGAATTCATCAAGCCCCAGAATCTTGCAACTTCTTAACGGGAAGACTCATAGAAGAAGAATGCTTACTGCCCATATCATGTTATACAGTTGGATGGTCAACCCATAGATTTGCCCATTAATACAACGGTTTTCCTTGGAGACAATGAAAAAGTCCGTGGTGGGCACCAGCAAGTTAGCAAACAGATTACTAATAAAGAATTTCATATGAGAAGCTTGATAAAGAATATCCCCAGGGAAGCTGGATGACTGGAAAAGGAGGCAGACCATGAACATAAGTGAAGAGTGACCGCTGTAACTGCTCCACTTGTATCCATGAGGTGTAGTAGTACTTCAACAAATCCAAAGGAAGGCTCCCAGAACAATGACTGCCCTGCTAGGCCTGTGTGGTAGCTTCTTCTAGTGTTTCCCCATCAGCCTGATGCCTTCTTTAAGACAAAGATCAATAAGCATTCCCATCCTTTACTTCCATCTCTTATTTTCCACTTCCTAAAAAAAATCTGCTTTTGCTTATGGTCTTCATTTTATGAACTTCTCCAGGTTAGGAAACATAAGGGATTGAAAGAAAATGGTCAGGATGATCATCATCCAGAAGCAAAAGTTGGAACCATCAGCTAACATTCCTTGTAGAGGGCAACAACTGGACCTTCCAGCTCACTCTACTGTTCATCTATGGCTCTACTTGGTATGAATTCCAAGGAACAAGATGGACCTAGTGTTCTCCTGTCTCATGAGCTTTCCAGCATCCTTATATGTTCTGTGTTCCTCCATTAGATTATATGCTCCTTGAGAACAGGCTTTTTTCTTATATTTGCATCCCCTACCACTTAGCACAGTGCCTGCCAAATAGTAGGTCCTTAATAAATGTTTGTTAAATTGAATATTGAATTGAAAAAAAATCTCCATGCTTGACTGTCAGGCAAGCCTCTTCCTTTTCTTGTGATTATCAGGATTATCTATCCATCCATCCATCTATCTATCTATCTATCTATCTATCTATCTATCTATCTATCTATCTATCTGTCTGCCTATCTATTTAAGCAAAGTGAAATTTAAAATAAGACAATATTTCAGAAAAGCTGAACTGGCAGTTACTAGGGTCTTGGAGGAACTAGTCCAGAATTGAGTAGGAAAGAGGAAAATCCTTCTAGGAAATTATTCCAAGCATAAGACAAGTATATTTAGGGCATATGAGAATGACCAAAAAATGCAAGGAAAAAAGAAGAAGAGAAAAGGGAAGTGTCAAGAGAAGGGAGTTTATAGTTCATATATCTAGGGCTGGAAGAGACCATTTTGCAGATGAAGAAACTGAGACCTAGAGATGTTAAATGACTTGCCCCAGGTCACAATGGTACTAAGTGACAAGCTGGGATTCATAAGAGACAGTCTATCACAATCAGTATATTTTCTGACACCTCAATTTCTCTTCTCTAGTCAGTTCCACACAGCAGCCTACCAACTTAGTTCCAGATGATCAGTTCCCAGGTACATTATTATTATATTTTTATTGTTACTTTTATTTTAAATATGGGCAGATGTTGAAATTTCAGGGCTTGTGGGAAAGCGACATGAGCTAAAACAATGTTGAGAACAACAGTCCCCCTGCTTGGTGCTTCATTAACCTAGCCACCATTACCCAGTTCATAACTATTAATTATTTTCACTTTCAAGGCTCAGGCTTGGAATCATTATAGCTATGACTAATTTTGTGGTTTGGAATACAAATCTTCTCTTTTTGAAATAGGTGCTAGAAGATCAAATTTTCACACTGAATATAATTAATTGGATATCTTGAAAAGTATTCATATGCTCATTCCAATATAAAGGTAGATATGAAATACAGGAGACCAGACAATATTCATAAGCAAAAGATAATTTTAAATAGAGATAGTAATGTTGAACACAAAGAAATTTATTCTCTTGATAATTTAAGGGCAAGTTGTACAAATTATGAAACCTCTTGTTTTCAAAATTTCTAAAAACTTAATATAAATATAATTATATATATCATTAATATAAATAAAGCTTGGTATCACTAACTTTTATTTACTGAATGCCCCAAATTCTACTAGGGGAAGAAAAAATTTACCAATGGGAAACAGCTAAAATTCCTAAAATCTTGATAGTAAACTTTTTGAGTTTATTTTCTAATGTTTAATATCACTAAATTTCTATTCAACTGGAAAGCATAAATATCAATGTTTATGTCATATTTCTTTTCCAAATTACCTTTTCTCCAAGAATAATGCTTCAGTGAAGGGGACAAATGTTTTAATAAATATCACTTCACAAAAAGGCAATGGAAGTTGGTTAGATGTGCAACTCAGTCCTGTGGCAAGATCACGTCAAAGTTCAATGTTTCATATGCTGATCCTTCTTTTTTTTTTGTTAGGAGAAGCTGTTTGAACCTATATGGCCTTGTGAGGAGTCTACTTCAACATAAACAAGTAGGGGAATATTCATCATGATCACTGAATAAGCAAAATTGACTTGTATTGAAAGAGGTCAAGCTTCATGAGTAAAACTGGAATGTCTTGGGGTAACAAAAATTATAGGGCTTATTAAAATTCTTGTGCTACCTACCCACTGCGGCTTAAATCATGTAACAATAACATCACACTAATGTTAAGCCAAAAGGATCCAAGATTCAACCCATTCTTGGGTAGGTCATGATGATCATGATAATGCCCATACTGTTCTTGGCCTATGCCAAAGGAAATGATTTTATTTGAAAGATTTACTCCAGTGACTCTTACCCATCACCTCTACCTCTTAGCTTCCTGGCTTCCTTCAAATCTTAGCTCCAGACCTAACATTTCCTTTCAGTCTCCTCCCCCTCACCTCTACTTCCAGTGCCTTCCCTCTGAAACCCCCTCCCCTCCACTTATGATCATAGCTGCTTGCCTATTGTCTTCATTAGAATGTGAGCTTCTTGAAAGTAGGGACTACTTTCTGCTTTTCTTTGTATCCCTAGAACTCAGCATACTGTCTGGTATGAGAATTTATAAATTCTTGTTTGTAAATTGTTTATAAATTTATAAAATCCTGCTGAGAATTTATAAATTCTTGTTGATTAACTGATTATTAAAATATGGGTTTCAATTAATGGTTTTCAGGCCTAATAATTCATAAATTATTCCCTGCCCATCTCTGGACACATACAGAAAGAATAATACTCCCTTTAATTCTTACCACATATCTTTTTTGGTAGAATATGCTAAAAGGGGAGAAATCATCTGGCCAGAGAGTTATATGTGGAAACTAGGAATATATTTAGCAAATTCAAAAGAATCTATGTTTATGTGTATTTAATTAATAATTATTAATTTTTATTAAAGGGGATTAAGAGAATGATAAGCTAAAACCATAAATCTCACACACAAGTTAATATCTTAATTGAGTTAAACATTTCACCTCCCTTCCAGAAAAATGATTTCCTTAACTAATTAGACATTAATGACATATGCTGAATATACATTTTCAGCAAGCATTTCTTTAAAACATATACACACAGAGGCATACAAACACAAACACACATATATACACACACACTCTTAAAGGATTAAAAACTAAAGCTACTTTAAAAATGAGCTCTAGTTCTAAAACACAGGACTACAGCAACATTTCTTGATGTAGTTCCTGTTAAATTATGCCAAAATTCTTTCATTCTGGTAACTAATATCTGTTAAATCAGGTTGGAAAAAACAACTGGAGAGATCTACTGATGTGGGTCAAAATTGATTTTTAGCACAATGATTGGCACACAGTAGGTGCTTAATTAATGTTAGCTGACTATAACAATGATTATTTCTTCTAGTGCCCAAATAGTCTGCTTCTTTCTATCCCTTCTCAATTTCACACTGCAGCAAAATGAAGTCCAGATGGCAAGTACTGAAAAATGGATAACATCCAGTGACTGAAACATACTTATTATTCAGCAAACAAAAACCAGAAAGCAGAAACTCTGTTATGAATCCACCTTTTTTGTGCTGTGATATAATTGGTCAACAATCCAATCCAAATTCTAGTGTTTGGACACTTCAGAAGGAAATTCTAAAAATTTAATTGGCTAACGAATACACTCTTGAAACTGTTATTATTGGCTCACCTGGAATTTACTAGGTATATAACAGGCCTGAAATTATAATGCATACAAATCCTTGACTTGTTTACAAGAGGTTCTGATCTGGTGGGATGAAATAGGAAAAAAAAGAGTTGAAAGGGTACAATTAATACAACAATGCCCATGGCACTCACAGAAGCAGTGAACAAAACTGAATTTTATGTGTAGACTCTCTTAATTATCAACCCCTAGTCCAAAGAATGCACACTACGCATTTCAGACAAGGAAGATCAAGCAATACCTACTGGCTAGACCTTATGTAAACTTACCACATCCCTCTGTTCTCCTTCTTTTGGAGTAAGAATTACAGACAGCAAAATGGTTCCCAGATCATGATCAGGATAATGTGGATCTTTCAGAGTTAGAGTCACATCTGTTGGTCTAGGAGATAATAATAACAACTGATATTTACATAGTGCTTTAGAGTTTGTGAAGTGCTATATCTATATCTATATCTAGTATTTATTGAACCTCACAATTAACCATGTGAGCAAGGGAGTATAGACATAGTTTTCTTCCTTTTACGGATGAGGAAACTGAGGCTCAAAAATGGTTACTGACTTGTCCATGGTCACAGAGTTTCTACATATCATTAATTAGGAATTGAGCCTGGGTCTCCATGATCCCAAATCCAGCATGTTACTGCTCATATGAAATTCTCTAAATCTAAAGCAGGCAGATTATAAAATTCACTTGATGAAAAGATTATAAAACTATATATATGTATATATATACATATAAGATTATAAATTTCACTACATGAAATTTCAAGGGATATTTTCTATTCAACTTTAATAATTTGCATTTGTGCTATGGGCACTGCAATGGGGAGCACTTAATAAGTGCATGCCGAATTGAATCAGTGATGTAGCCACCACAATTATTCCCTCAATTTATAGAGATTGTAACTCTTCCAGGCCACACTCAGCCATCTTTGAGTTGTTGTGAACAAAACAATTAATGGCCCTGTAGCCCACCCTGCTGATGAGCCTCACCAAACTTAGCTAAACTGATCTTCAAATAACAAGTCCATTGTTCATCACCAGGCTTATACTCAAAGTCTTTCCAGGATGGTATGACTTAAAGAACATAGGGTTACCTCCAAGCTATGAGGCATCAGAGTAGGGGTCACCTATAGTCTTGAATGTTCTTTATGGCAAAGAGACCATATCAAAAGGGTTTTCTTACCTTGCCAGCAACCAAATGACAATTTCAATGATTGCAGCCTCCTTCCTTTTTGTCTTAATAAAGTAACATACATTTATTTTATGGAGAATTTTTTGGAAGGTGACAGGTAAATGAATGTGCTGGTAGGTGAAAAGGCTGGCAGAAGTATTTTATTTTCCCTTTCTTTCTACAATTTATGTGCTTAGCAAGAGGAAATACATGAAACCAAAATATAAGAATATATATAATACATAAAAGAATAAGAATATATACAGATATAAGAAAATATGTCCTGAAGTTTGAACTAGATGACCCCTGATGTTCTTTCTATCACCACAGGTTTATTTACCCCTCCCCCAAATTTACAGTTTTAATTCAGTCAACTAGGTTTTATTAAACACCTACTGTGTGACATGTACTCTGTTAAGCATTGCTGACACAAAAGCAAAAAATAGTCGCTGTCTCAAAGAGCTCGATACTAAACAAAATCAAGCAGAAAAATGACACAAAACTTACAGTACTTTCTGCTTCTTTTTTGTACAATGAAAATTGGGCCCCTCCTCAGATTAATATTGAACATTAGCTATAACT
This sequence comes from Gymnobelideus leadbeateri, assembly GCA_011680675.1. NCBI lineage: Eukaryota > Metazoa > Chordata > Mammalia > Diprotodontia > Petauridae > Gymnobelideus > Gymnobelideus leadbeateri. Next base: position 55,658 of record WOXC01012034.1, read on the forward strand.
TTTATGACCTATGTCTCTGATATTTTTCAAAATTTCTATCATAACCATAGCCTATAACTACAGGATACTGTAGTTGAAAGATCAGTGCACCAGGCATGAGAAGAACCAAAGTATATTCCCCATGCCTCTACCTATCGAGTCAACTTGGCTAACTCATTCAACCTGTCTGAGGTTCTGATGACTGGATATGTAACTTCTCAGGAGGAAAAACCACTCCTTACATTCCACAGAAAGATGGTTGGCATTCGCCAATGCTATAAGCATTTGATACTGATATCAAGAAAAGACACATGAGGGGGATAGGTTACACCTTGTGGAGGGTTATGGAAGGGAAAGAGGTCAAACTGAAACCACCATCAAGGGCAGGGGTATGTCTTCCCTAGGAAAAGAATTCTTGATGTGAAAGAGAGTCTCTGGAACTTGGAAAGACTCTTCAGTGGTTATAAAGAAATTCAAAGACATGTCGGTCCTGGTGATGTTTCCACCATAGCTACTTATTAAAGGTAAGTACCTTAGAAGTTAAAATACATGGAAGTGAATGGCTGGTTAAGAAAGTAGTGTTGGGGGGGGCGGAGCCAAGATGGCAGAGTAGAAACAGCTCATCCAAGCCTCTCTGCCCCCAGATTCCCCACAAACTATGTAAAAGGGGACTCTGAACAACTTCTGGAGCCGAAGCACCCACAGAATGACACAGAGAAGCTAACCTCCCGCTGAGGACAGCCCAGCAGCCCTGCAGGAAGGACCAGCTCAGCAGTCTGGGACCTGGCAGGGTGCAGAGCTCAGGAGCCCAGCCTAGCCCAGGTCCGCCTGAGCCAAGGTTTTAGCCCCAGGGCGGCAGGGCCAGCAGCCGGCTGGAGGAACCCCAGAACACCAGGAGCTGTGGCGACTCCAGAATTATCAACATAGACATGCCTAGGACAAAGTAAGAGGTTAGTGTCCTATGGACTTTGGGACCAGTATTTGGGGAATGCGTCAGCTCCCTCCCCTGGGGGCTAGAAGCCGCTGAGGAGACACGCCATTTTGTAGTTTTCAGAGGCAGCTCCAGCTCCTGGCCTGCTGAACCGTAGGGAGATCCAGCGATCAGTCTTGGGGGGTAATCGCTCTTGCTTTAACCTCCCTGGATCTAGATTGTGATCTAGGGTGGAAGTCGTGGGTGGGTTTACAGCTTGCCAGAAACGGAAGTTGCCCCCCACACGTTCGGGACGAAAATTCCTCTATCTGGCCTTAAAGCCATAGTGTGGCAACAAGCCCAAAAGTCAAGCAATTAAGTGGCAACATGCCAAGGCAAAGGAAACAGAAAAATGCAACCCTAGACTCCTATTTTGGGGGCATAGAGCAGGAAAAGGACTGTGAGGTCAGAAGTCCTGCTCCAAAAGCCCCAGGGGAAAACATGAGCGGGTTGCAGGCCATAGAGGACCTTAAGAAGGACTTTAAAAATCAAATAAGAGAAGTGGAGGAAAATTAGAAAGAGAAATGAGAAGGATGCAGGAAAAGTATGAAATGAGGGTCAACAGCCTGACTGAGGAAAACAACACCTTAAAAAATAGACTAACTCAAATGGCAAAGGAGGCCCAAAAGGGCAATGAGGAGAAGAATGCCTTAAAAAGTCGAATTTGCCAGATGGAAAAAGAATCTCAAAAGTTCACTGAGGAGATTCATTCCTTCAGAGTTAGACTGGAGCAAATGGAAGCTAATGACTTTATGAGAAATCAAGATGCTCTTAAGCAGATCCAAACAAATGAAAGATTAGAAGGCAATGTGAAATATCTCATGGGAAAAACCACTGACCTGGAAAATAGATCCAGGAGAGACAATTTAAAAATTATTGGACTACCTGAAAGCCATGATCAAAGAAAGAACCTAGAAATCACTCTTCAAGAAATTCTCAAGGAAAACTGCCCTGATGTTTTAGATCCAGAGGGCAAAATAGAGGTTGAAAGAATCCACAGATCACCTCCTGAAAAGATCCCAAAAAGAAAACTCCCAGAAATATTATAGCCAGGTTCCAGAATCCCCAGATCAAGGAGAAAATACTACAAGCAGCCAGGAAGAAACAATTTCTATATTGTGGAAACACAATCAGAATAGCCCAGGACCTGGCAGCTTCTACACTGAGGGATCGAAGGGCATGGAATATGATATTCCAGAGGGCAAAAGAACTGGGAATGAACCCAAGGGTCATCTACCCAGCAAAACTGAGTATTTTGTTTCAGGGGAAAATATGGTCATTCAGTGGAACAGAGGACTTTCAAGCATTCTTGAGGAAAAAACCAGAATTGAACAGAAAATTTGACATCCAGTCACAGGAAGGAAGAGATGCCTGAGAAGGTAATTGGGGAAGAGAGATCAAGGGGAACTTATCAAAGTTGAACTATTTACATTCCTATATGGAAAAGCAATAACTGTGACTGATGATATCTTTCTCACTATGAAAATAATGGAAGAAGGGGGGGTGGTCATATGAATACATATGTGAATGTGTGTGTATATGGTTACAGTTATATATGGATAGAGGGTATAGGTTGAATTTGTTGGGAAGGGAGAATACTCAAGGGATGAAATTATGAGGTGAGAGAGGAAAGTGGCAAGAGGAGATGGGGAGAGACAGGGTAGGGTAAACTATCCCATGTAGAAGAAGCAAGGGGAAGTGGTTGCAAAGGAGGGGGAGAATAAGGAAGGCTAAAAAGGCAAAACCACATTCACATTGAATTTGGTTCAGGGAGAAAATGACTTACATACTAAATGGGATATCTCAACCCGAAGCAGGATAGGGGGAAGGGGGATGAGAGGAGGGATGATGGATGGGAGGGCATCCTTGGGGTGAGGGGAGGTTGGAAGTACCCACTATAGAAGAGGGACAGGATCATGTAGGGAATGGACCAGGTGGGGGGTGAGATGAGTGGGAGGGAATTATAAGCAGCCTTGTACAATATATCTACTATGATAATGTTTTGCATAGCTAGACATGTACACCATATACTGAATTACTTATCTCCCAAGAAGGAACGGGTGACAAGGGAGGAAGGAAATGGATCTGAAATTCGAGGTCGTAACATTAAATGTTTCAAATATATATAAATACTATTATTAATACTCTTTTGCTTGTAATAGGGAGATAAGAGGTACAGGCATTGGGACACAAAGACTCACCTTCCTCTAATGGAAAAATCGATGAGGGTATGGGAGAAGGTATGGGAGAGAGCAGATTGGAGGAAGCGATATCTTGTGGGACTACTATTCTGGGAGGTTGGGTAGGGGAATAATGGGGGGAAAATGATTGTAACTCAAAATCTGGCAGAAATGAATGATGTAAAACAGAAGTTAATAAAGTATTTGTTTAAAAAAAAAGAAAGTAGTGTTTATGAACTGAATTTGGCATTCTGAACCATGATATCAATTTATATGGCATGGTTAATAAACAAATGAGTTAGAGATCTTAATATAAGGAGTGAATTAACTAATGAAAAAGCATTTATTAAGTACATAGGTATAAAGCATCATGCTAAACAATGGGGACACAAACAGAAATGATCTAGGATATGAAAGGAAGATAGAAACAGACAAGGTAGACAGTCCTTGCTCTCAGAGAGCTCATATTCTAATGTAGGGAGGCAAGCCATATAATTCGGCTACAGGAAGAAGGAAAGGTACAGTGTTCTATATGCTGTGGTGGCAAGCAAGATGGTAATGTGTGTTCCTTAGAGTCACTTGCCTTGATAAAATCAAATCTACTTTTGATAATTTTCTGACAGTGTCAAAGACTTTGGTGACTAGAATGTTCTTTTCTGGGCTTTTGGTAGCTATGACTATTAAGTAAAAGTAACCTCCTATGTATGTATCACTGAGGTTTGGGGAAATAAAATTCATGACTAGAATATACTAATGGAAAAGCAAAGTATTATTAAAAAATAAAAGATTACATAGGAAAAATGGTTCATATATCTTGGATTCTAAACCCTTATATGAGAAATTTAATAAGACTTTTTTTTTTTACAATTTCATTTCTTACCCTAGATGAATTAACTTTATGCAAAAGCTTTTCAAATTCATGTGACCCAAGTCATATAGCTCACCTTTTATGATTTCCTCTACTCCTCATTTAATTATCTGATTCATACAAGTGAAAAGTACTTGATCTAGTTATTTTCCAACTTTAAAAATAATATAATCTTTAATATGTGGGTTATTTATCCATTTGGAATTTATTATAAAATATGATATAAAATTTTTGTCTAAGCCCAATTTCTGCCATACTGATTTTCAGTTTTCTTAGTAATTCTTACCAAATAAGGATCTATTTCCTAAATAATTTAATAAATAGATAATCTTTACAAGAGAAAACAAATTGATAGTAATTATTTGAAAAAATGCTCAACCTTAATATTAATAAAAGCTACAAATTAAAATAATTATTCAATTTATTTATATGTTTATTATTTCTTTATAAGTATAGAAATATATATTATTTATTAATATATATTTATTTATAATAAGGTAGTAAACTTAAATCTGCTAAACAGGCAAACATAAATGAAAGAACAAACTTAAACCTAGAAGATTACAGGGAAATAGGCATACTCTTCCATTGCTAGTGGAATCACAAAGTTGTAGAATATTTTTGGAGAACAATCAATCAGTACATAGTAAAAGTAATGCAAATAATTATATTCTAAGATTCATGAGTTCTATTGTTAGAAAATGTTATCAAAAATCAACAGCAAAAGAACAATCTACAAATTTTCTCAGCAGCATGATATGTAATTGCAAAAAAGGGGTAAAAATATTGTGTCTAATATTAAGGAAATGGTTAGCTATATAATGGTGCATAAACATAATGTAATGCTAAGTAAAAAAGTAATACTAATTAAAAATAACCTCCTATGTATCAGTGAGGTTTGATGAAATAAAAATTTACAACTAGAATATACTAACAGAAGAGCGAAATCTTATTCAAAAGGGAGATTACATAGAAAAAAGCAAACTAGCATCATGCATCATACAATTAATATAAACAAGTATGAGATACAAAAATAAATTTGGAATAAGAAACCCAGAAGAATGGAGTATTCACTATGACTATATGCAATTAAACTAAATGAGAAATGAATGAACAAATAAATTTGATGAAGACAGTGAGAATGGTGGAAAAAAGGATCCAATACTAAAATTAATTAACTTATAGTCATCACGTTTAGCTGGTTGTATTAATACTCAAGTTGAACTTATAGAAAAAATATTTTTTAAAGCAATAAGCACTATTGGGAGGCAGTGACCATATCACTTTACATTATATGATGGTCAAGGAAAGAAATGCTACGCATAGTCTGACATGCTCCCTAGACTTTGATAGAGAACGTATTCTAGAGTTCAGAGATTATATAGGCAGTATCCCATGGCTTGATATTCAAAAAGGGAATTTTGTAGAGTGGGATGAGAGACTTTCTAGAATGAAATTCTGGTGACAGTAGTAATTTATATATATGAGAAAGGAAAAGAAGCATATATGTATATATATGTATAAAGAACTAAAATGGCTACATGAAATGCTCATTAAAGAATTCAGAACTTAAAGGAACATGTATAAGAAGAGGTAGAAGTGAATAAATGAATGAAAGAATGGATATAAAAAGCATTTATTTGCCAAGAACTAGGATAAGCACTGAAGTAAGACTCACTGATCTCAAAGAAATCATGCTTTAATTGGAGGAAAGAACAAACAAACATATAAATAAATAAATGTTAACCTACTGAGACACATAGGAGATAATGTATGGAAAGTGCTTCGTAGACCTCAAAGCACTATAGAAATACAAATTAGTCTTTTTAAGAAGAAAATCTCAGTGAAATATAACTTTCATCAGAAGAATATATTACAAATTTAAAAAGTTCAGATGTAGGAAGGTTGGAAAGTCAGGGATGTTCTTAAAAGTGCTATGTAAGGGCTGATGGAAAAGCCCCTTAGAATGTATCAGTAGGTCAGATGATAGCATCTGGGAGATTGGAGAGAAGAGGTAGGGCAAATGATAAAGCCTATAGGACAATGGGATGAAGTAGCAGGGCAGACAGCAAATCCTCCATCTGACTGGAAGGAATAGAGTTGGTGATTCCCTCTTCATCCAAGTAGTTTGAACAGTTAACCAATCTGGCCACTCAGGTCACTAGGTGAAGGGTTAAAGGGAAGGGAAGGGAAGAACGCAGGAGGCCCTACTTGATCAGCTCAGATGAAGTGTGGATGGGACTAGGCTGACCAAATGCCAGATGAGGAAGTAAGGGAGGAGCAAAGGAGGATAGTGACCTTGGTCATGGCAGATCTTCCTTTAATCTGACTGAGATCTTGGGTGGTTCAGATCAGGAGAAGGGGTAAAGGGAAAGGAGCTGATTAATCAATCTGGATCGAGTGTGGGAAGGAAGGTAACTATGGACAGATAAAAAAGAGTGGTGGAATGGTATCAGGAGAGCTGAAGTCCAAGAAACTGAAGTTTGTGATAAACGCTAATGGCAACAAAGAGGGGTTATTTAGAAGAGAAAAATAAGGAAACACCACTGCTTGGGGTGGATAGGAAGATGGAAACATGTCAAAGAAAGGAGGTATCAGCTAATGAGCTTGGCATCTGTTATGGTCAAAATCCTAGAGAACTTTGTGAACTTTTACAAAATGAAAATGTGATTATTTTGAAAAAGAATACATTTATCAAGGACAAATCAAATTTACGTATTCTTTTGAAAGAATTATCAGCCTAGCAGACAAGAGGAATTCCAATGAAGTATTCTATTTAATATTCAAAATGAAAATGTCTGCAGCAGAGGACCCCAGGGCTCTGTCTTTAGCTCTATTCTGATAAAAAAAAATTAATGTAAATTTTCTCCCCATCTGGAAAAGCTTATACTTATTATATTAATTGTGTGAGTATAATTATATGACTATATTTATCCATATTAGAAATAATTTAATTCAATTCATCTCAGTGGCAAGATAAGATGACATGAAGGTCCACTGATAAAATATCTAAAAAACACTAAGTTAGATGTCTTTTGCTTCTTTTTGCTTAACACAGTGCCTGGAACGTGTTAGGCACTTAATAAATATTTATTGATATGTTATTAACAAATAGTTGAGAAGGAAAATCAGTCTGTTGGGTAACAAAGTTAGCATCCTAAAGGGTTATTGTTAGGTTGGAATTATAGGTTGAAGTTAACTAGATTAAATTTATTTATTTATTTTTTTGCCTTTTGGAGGGTAATTGGGGTTAAGTAACTTGCCCAAGGTCACACAGCTAGTTTGTTTTGTTTGTTTGTTTGTTTGTTTGTGTGTGCATTAAGTGTCTGAGGCCGGATCCGAACTCAGGTCCTTCTGACTCCAGGGCCGACGCTCTACTCACTGCGCCACCTAGCCACCCCTAGATTAAATTTAAAAGAGAAAAATTCAAGGTCATGTACGTGGGTTCCAAAAGCTCCTTGTACAAAACATAAGGGGAGAGACAAGACCAAGGGATCTGGAATCAGAGGACCTGAGTTTGAATCTGTCTCTGTCTCTTACTGTTTGTTGGGCCCTGGTGCAAGTCATTTCATTTCATTAGGCCTTGGTTTCTGCATTTGTAAAATGATGACCAATTATGTCTCTTCTTCTTTTAAAATTAAGATGCTAAAATCTTATATGTAGCCTAGAGAAGATTTAAAGTGGACACAAGTATTTTCACATAATTAATGGGTATATGTTTAGATAACTCAAAAGAAACTCATGACCTACATAAATGTTAAATTAGGGGCCCCTAAGATTCCTTCTAGCTCTAACATTCTGTGCCTTTAGAAAAGATAGATGTAGAGATTACTTGCTTCTCTTATATTGGTAGATCTATGTTAGATATTGAAGTTTAGGAAGGTAACTTGGAGCACAGAGGCCCTACATTTGAACCTAGGATCTGCTCCTTATTATTATCCATGACCTTGGATATGTTTCTTGACCTCTCCAAGACTCAGTTTCCTCATCTGGAAAAGGAAGGGATTGAACTAGGTGACCTTAATGATTCCTTCCCAAGCTAATCCATGATCCCATGATCTTCTGTCTTTTGTCATTTGGTACATTTTTCCTTACTTATAACAAATTTGCAAATAATCTAGGAAAACACATTTTCCCCCCATGGAAAGGGAAATTATTTGAATGTTTCAAGAAAACAGGCAATCTTATTCCTGTTTTAAATCTAACCTTATAGTCATAGGAGAAATGCAAATTAAAACAACTTTAAGGGTCCACTTCACACCTATCAGATAGGCAAAGTTGACGGAAAGGAAGGAATGAAGGAAGGAAGGATGGCAGAAAGAAAAAAATGAAAGAAAATCACAAATGTTGAAGAGGCTATGGAAAAGCACAAGGCATACTAATGCACTATTAGTAGAGATGTGAATTGGTACAGACATTCTGGAAATCAATTTGGAGTGACATCCCCAAAGAACACTACATTTTGCTTATACTTTGTCCCAGGGATATCTAGGCCTATACACCCAAAAGAGATCAAAGAAAGGGAAAATGATATAGATGTACAAAAATATTTATATCACATCTTTCTGTAGTGGGAAAGAAGAGAAGCTATGGAGTGCCCATAAATTGGAAAAAGGCTAGGCTAAAGAAGGAATATGAATGTAATGGAGTACTATTGTGCCATAAGAAAGTTGACAATTACTGATTCAGGGAAACCTGGGAAGATAGGAATGAACTGATACAGAGTAAAGTGAAAACAATTAGGAAAACATTTTTTAAAAATCCAAAAACAACATTGTAAAGACAAACAAATTACAAAGACTAAAGATCTATGATCAATGCAATTACCAACCATGACTCCAGAGGATCATTGATGACCTCTGCTGCCCACCTCCTCAGAGCAGGTGTATATTGGTGGCAGAGGGGGAAAATTATAGCCCAGATGGGTGACTTGGCTCAACTACGAATTTTGATCATATGTATAATTCTAACTCAAGAAGTATAAGAGAACTCAAAGACAAATATTTGTATATTACCAAGGAGAACACATGACATTTTTGCTTGATTGTTATATTCCTGAAATTTTCAAAAGATCCCTTGCAAAGTTGTTTGTGTATATAAGATAAGGGGTCCTACAAAGTCAAATAGGTAGAGGCCTCCCCCCATCAGATATATTCTGTAGCTGAATCAACCTCCTTTTATAGCCTCTCAAACAAATGGGGATATCCAGAGTTATCAAAAGCAAGACTCCCAAACCAGATTGAAATGTGATTAGGAAATATTTAACAAAATAAATAAAAAATTTATCACAATATAGATAATGTTAACTTGTGGTTTTCTAAGTCACTATGTGGTAGCCCGGATCCATTTCTATTTGAGTTTATGGCACTGCCTTTGGGCATAGATTATGAAGCTAACTGTTCAGAAGTATAGCTTCCTCTGTCACAAAAGCACAGAGATGAAGACAATCTATGCACAGCTCTTTCTACAGATGCTCTCATTTGGACTACTGCAATGTCCTTCCTAATTGGTCTGCCTCTGCTTTCTCCCTTAGCTAATCTACTCTTCCCATAGTGGCCAAACTGAAATTCCTAAATCACACATATGACCATGTTACCCTAGTCCTCCAATGCACTTTGATGGTTTCATATGCTTCTAGGATAAAATACAAAATCCTCAGCCTGGCATTTAAAACCATGTACAATCTGGCTCCCACCTATCCTTCCAGTTTTATTTCATATTAATTCTCTTTACACACTCTGTGTTCCCATCAAACAGGCTTGCTAGTTGTGCCCAGGACACACGCTACCCATCTTTACATAAATAAATGGTCCCGCGCGCATGTCTTGTCCCGCATGCATACCTTCAATGCGCCAAGTGTTTAATAACGTTATTGAATTAAACCAAACCTATCCCTGTACCTCGTGCTTTAATGAATGCTTGTTCAGTCGGATTGACTGCACCTCTTGACTCCGTGTGTACTGTCAAGATTATCCATATGACAATACTAGAAAGATGTGTGGTTTTTTGGCAGTGTCATGAATTCCCAGTGTGGAAACTCCCTCCAGTGATAGAGATTGCAACCATCTTTGACTTAGTAGATAAATTCTAGGAAGTTGCCTGAGGTTCATAAAAGCTGAGTAACTTTTCCAGGGTCACAAAGCTCATATGAATAAAAAGTGGTTTTTGCACCCGTGCTTCCTTGACTTCAAGCCCTGCACTCGTATAAATATGTATTTGGTGTTACACAGATTCAGATGACTGAGTTCTACAAAGAATTTAATGGCAAATATTCAGCAATGCTTTTCTTTTTTTTAAGCAAACAGCATGTCTTAAATCTACAAGCTTCGTCCTAAAGTGCTAAGTACTGTGCAAGGCACCATCATGCTTTTAGCCAGCCAGATTTACAACCTTGGAGTGGATTCAACCTAGATCCCCTGATTCCAAATCTAGCCCTTTTGACTATACTCCAATGTCTTCCAGTTCCTTTAATGTATCTGTTTGTCCTCAACTCTTGGTTCTCTGTAAATCAGAGCTCTAGAGCCAGAAGGGACCTTTACGGCTGCCTCATTTTACAGACAAGGAAACTAAGGCCACAATAATTAAGTGACTTGCCAAAGTCACAAAGGCAGTGCATGGTAGAGCTGGGACTTTAAATCAGGCCCTTCAACTCCTAATCAAATGCTCCTTTCCGTTCTCCTTTCTAATATACCGCTAAAGGAACCCTAAATCCAATATGATGACAACAAACACAAATGATTATTGTGTGCAAAGCACTGTTCTAGGCACTGGAGAAGGACACAGAAGACAGTATCACAGAATATCTGACCTGGAAGGGAATTCAGAGATCAAGTCATGTGTGCTCAAGGATACATAGCTTCTCAGTGGCAAAGAGACCACATCAGCTCCCAGATGAGAGTTCTCTCCATAGCTCTGCTGCATTCAATATCACTGCTCTATCAGACTAAGTGGGAGCACCAATTTCTTAGTTTTAAAATCATTCATATTCCAAAGAAATTGATACTCTATTATTTCCATGTTGAACTGAATCACAAAGTGGAAGACAGAACAATGGATTTGCAATCTGGAAAACCTGGGCTCAAATTCCCTAAAAGGTGCTAGCTCATGACAATGGAAAAGTCCTTGATTACTCTCCAAGTCTCAGGTACCAACTTACTCATGGATGAAAGCTGATGACATTGAAGTTCCTTGACATAATAACACAGGCATTAATTATAGGAGCTTCCTTATACTCTTTACCTGAGGGCAAACAGACTCAATTGCCCCATCCTGTTAAACCTTCCAGAAATCTACTTCTCCCTGAGAAAATGTAGCTAAATCATTTTGGCACTTCTGGGCCACTGACATACTCCTGGGTATTCATTTTTCAGCTTTAAAAATTTCTGTGATCGGGGCGGCTAGGTGGCGCAGTGAATAGAGCGCCGGCCCTGGAATCAGAAGGACCTGAGTTCGGAGCTGGCCCCCGACACTTAATCCACACAAACAAAAACCTAGCCGTGTAACCTTGGGCAAGTTACTTAACCCCAATTGCCCTAAAGGGGCGGCTAGGTGGCGCAGTGAGTAAGAGCGCCGGCCTCGGAGTTTGGATGACCCGAGATCAGATCCAGCCTCAGAAAATGAGCACCCACGCATAAATCAAATGACTAGCCGTGTAACCTTGAGCAAGTTACTTAACCCCAATTGCTTTAAAAAAAAAAAATTTCTGTGATCTCAGTAGCGGTCACCTTTAAGGATGACCTACCTTGGTGACCTTTTCACAAGCCCCCAAAATTTGAAGCCCTGAAGGGAATTTCATTCTCAGTCCTTGGGCTAACTGTCTAAGGACCTGAGGCTCCTGGAGCCTTGACAACAACAACAAAAAATGACAGAAAAGTAACATGCAATGATAATGCAATTCTATAACTCTGGGAAAAGTTTCCTAGGGTTCGATTCCCTCACATATAAAATGATGATGATATACAGTACTGGTACTATCGACCTGACAGAACTGCTGTAAGATAATATATTGAAAGTGCTTTATAATTATGTATAACACAATACAAATCTAAGTTATTTATTTATTCCACTGTCCTCAGTGGAACAAGCATGGTTCCTTGAATGCAGAGAGGATTTTATTGCTTATTTCAGCAGACCCTTGTACCATGCTGGCCAACTCTAGGAGCCAGTCTGGGCCACACTCAGGACAAGTTAGTCAGTGCAGAAGCAGATATTTAACTAATGGTGAAAAGAACCAAAACACAAATTTGATTTTGCAGTCAGTAATCTTCCCTCTGGGGTAAAATAAAAAGTCTTTGGCTTTCATCTTAAAATGTATTGTTTCATTGCCTGGTAATTGAGATGACAATGGATTAGCTTCACTACTGACTCTTTAACTGACCTTACTTCAAAGAACAATTATGAAATACAACCCAGGTGCTGGGTATGTTAGGTGTTGAGAATACAAAAACAAAAAGCAAAGAAGTCCCTGCATCCACAGGGAGCTTCTGCCTCCTTTTTATCCCCTACTAATAAGGTAGTAAATTTGGGCAGGTTACTTTACTTCACAGGGATGTTGGGAAAACCATAGGCACCATTCTGTTTGATGCACTAATTATTCCCCCAAAAGGAAATGACTTTCATGAGCTTTCCTAATAATAAGATTAGGATGTAAGCCAAGTATCAACTATTATTTTAAACATTAGCAACTTAAGGCTTGCAGAAATTAGTGAAAAACTCAAAGTCACATGAATACTAACTTATCTCCTAGATTCAGTCTTCTTTCAATTTTTGGAAATGGAAAGGAATTTATATGGAATTTTCAAAGAATTTCATCACTTTGAGATCTGGACTTTTCTTCTAAGTAGGACAGTGGGCTAGATTAGAAGTGAGGGGACACTGGCTCTGTTTTCTATCATCCATGTGATCTTGAGCAAGTCACTTGACCACTTTGTGCCTCAGTTTCCTCATCTGTAAAATTAATGGGTTTGTGGAAAATCATCATTAGGATGTTGCTCTTACATAGTGCTCAATGAGGTATAAGAGTTTCTGTGGCAGTTAGACAGTTGGAAAGTCCCACCCTCCCCTGCTATGAGAAACTATGACCAAATAAAGTAAAAAGAAAATAATGGGAAGGGGGCATGGAAATGTGGGGAATGGGAGATGTAAGCAGGGGCAGAGTCTCACATGGGTGGTTAAGGCATTTCAGAAAGGCTGTAAACCCTGTGGTACCCAAACAATGGAAAGGGAATTGGAATTGGAGACAGGGATAAAAAGCTGTGTATTTGTCTTAAAAGGGTGTGTCTGCTTGTCGGTCACCCTTTCCTTCAAGAAGATTAAATAAAAGTCCTTCCTGCTTCACCATCAGCCACCAGGAGTTCTTGGTAAGACACTTGTTTCTTAAAGGTTGAAATCCCGGAGGTTACTTCCAACTCTTATTCTATGAGCCTTTATTAATTCTCTCCTATGTCTTCAACCTCTGTAAATTGCATGGGATCTAGGTTCTTTCTTATGGAGAAACTGAGTTCTAGAGAAGTAACTGATCCAAAATCAAACTATGACTCAGATCTAGATGCCAGATCTCCTGACACCTAGCCCTACACTGTCTCCTTTGCTAAGAAACTGAAACTTAGAGGACTTTTAAGACTTTAGGAGAGTTAAGTCAGTCAGTTAACAAACTTCTATTAAGTACCTGTTCTTGGCACTGTGCTAAATTCTGGGGACATGAAGAAAGGCAAAAGATAGTCTCTGCTGTCCAGGAATTTACAATCTATTGGGGGAAAATAACACATTAAAAGAAGCTCAAATGGGAATGGAGGGAGGGAAAAGGGAAGGTATGAAGACCAGAGGAGTAGAGCTGTGTAGAAAAGGAGATGGCTGCCCTGGGTGCCCTCTTTAAATGGAGCATCTGGGAGGAGCTCTTCTACCTGCTTAAGACGGAGGGTCCCAGGGGCAGGTATTAGTGAGAAGGTATATGCTTCAGGGTTGATGTGATCTAGAAGGATGATGAGGTTCTGGGGAACAGGATGAAATCCAGAGCACTAAAAAGCCACATGACAGAGAAATCTAGGAGTCTCTAGGCCCTTCCTGGGATTTTACTGCCACCTCTTCCCTTGTATATCTCAGTATGCCAGCAAAGGCCAATGAGAGCAGAAAGAGAAGCAGAGGGCCAGAAGGAATCAATCACCTAGTCTTGACAACAGGAGGGCAAAAAATGAAACCAAATCCTGGGGACTGACTCTCTCCTTTGTGAAGGGCTCAAAGGAACAATCAGTAGATTGAGAGGAGGATATACCCCAGTTTCAGGTCCTGGAAATGATGGGAAATACCAAGTTGTTCCCAATAGATTAAACAACACCCATTTCTTTCACTGCAGTTCAGCAATAGCCTTAGAGGTTCCAGACACTGACTCCCACCTTAATCCTGGGACAAAGTCACTTAATTCATTTCAACAACATATAAATGCCTATTGTGTGGAAGATATACTAGGCAGTGGTAATAGTTCAAAGAGGTTGACATTCTAATGGGGAAATGACCCTTAGTTGTGTTCGGTCATTTGGCCAGTTCCCTTGATTCCACCTCTATAAAAACTTTCACATTTGTCCCCTTCTCTCTACTCACATGGTCAGCACCCTAGTTCACACTGACCTTAGCACCTCCACGGAAATAACTCACTGATTTACAAGTCTCTTCCAAACTCTCCAATCCATCTTAGCTGCCCAAATTGGTATTCCTAAAATGCAGATTTGACCTTCTTGTTAAAGATGCTCCAGGGGTTCCTTATTACTTCCAGGATAAAACACAAAATACTCGGTTTAACATTTAAAGCCCTTGAAATCTCACTACCACCTACCTTTCCAGGTTGATTACCCATCAATTCCCTTCACACATCCTTTGTTCTGGCCAAAGTAGCCTATCTGCCATACTCTGTATATAAATGATGTCAAACTCAAATAGAAACAGGGACCATAAACCCTACATAAGGTTCCCTTAGGGTTATATATTGACTTAGAAAACTATATATTAATATAATCAGTATTTTATTTTAAGTTATTTTATTAAATAGTCCCCAGTAACATTTTAATTTGGTCTAAACTGTACTTGGGAATGTAGTAGACTGTGTATTTGACACCTCTACTGTATAAGAGAGTTCATCTTCTTCCTCTGTGTTTTTGCACATATTGCCTCACTTCCCTCCACCCCTCTTCACACACACCTAAGGCCTGGAATGATCTGCATCCTTTCTTCTATCTCTTGCAATTCCTACCTCTATTCCAGGTTTAACTAAAGTCACCCCTGTAGCAGGCCAAGTCTGAAAGATTTGCTTCTACCAACATTATATTGTGTTTATGTTATTTGTTTTTGTATTTACTTATATGTTTATATGCTATCTCCTCAGAGATATGGTATAAGTTGCTTGAAGGCAGGGAATGTTTCTTTTTGTCTTCGTATCTCTAATAACTAACACATTGATTTGGAATATAACAGAGGCTTAATAAATGAATGAAGGAAGGAAAGTGAGAAAATTTAAACCAACAAATAACAGGTTTTTTTTTCTCTTTCTCCACTTACATTTTCCCTCTGGAGATTTTTTTCAATTGTTTAGGTTTTAGGGAATAGAAAAGACATTTATGCGACTAAATATTCTACAGAGAAAACAATGGTTTGAACATGAGAAAATGCCTGAAATTTTAGCTCCTTCTGAATTCCATCATCATGATCATACACTACATACATCTTAGCTACATTTTATGGAAAACTAGTCATGAAGATGCCTTTTTATAGATGCAAATAGCTGAGTATATTTTACTGTATTCTTTTGGCTTGTATTTGTACTATTCATCATGCACATGAATTTCTGGTCTTGCCTTGTAGATGGGACACACAGAAAACTACAGAGAGAAGTCTTCAGAAAGTCTGCATAAGTAATATCTCCTCTCCTCCACTTGTGAATATTTATATTTGTGTATTTATACTGTTCTGAACCTAAATGCCTTTGCCTTTATCTTATTAAATATCATCTTGCTCAGTTCTAGCCTTGTGGGATCTTGGTTCTGACATCCAGCTTAAGAGCTTTCTAACTTAGCATCACCGTCACATTTGATAAGCAAACCATTTATGCTTCTACATGTCACTGATAAACATGTTAAACAGCAGAGGGTCCAAGCAAGGGCACTGTACTCAAGATTTTGAATCATCAAGTCATTAATGAGACACTATGGTAGAAAAAGCACTGAATTTGGAGTAAGAGGAATTGGATCTGCTGCTTAGTACTCATGTGACCCTGGGCAAGTGGCTGACTTCTCTGAGTTATGATTTCCTCATCTCTGCAATGAAAGGATTGAACAAAATGACCTTCCAGTCCACAATTCTGGGATCCTATGAATAAGCGGGCCTGGTGTGACAATGGTGTCATAGATAGAGAGATGGCAGATAGCTCCGGGGATTTGGAGACTAACACATTTTGCAGATGAGGAAACTAAGGCCCAGAGGACTTCAGTGACTTGCCTGAGGTGACAACTGTTTCAAGTGATGAAGGAAGGATTCAGTCAGTCAATATGCATTTATTAAGTAACTACTGTGTACTAAGGCTGAGGATATCCAAAAAGAAAAAAAAAAGCAAAAGATATTCTCTGCCCTCTAGGAGTTCACAATTTATTATATAAGATGAACAGGAAATAACAACTAAAATCAAGAGGGGGTGGAAAGGATTCCTGTAGAAGGTGGGATTTTAGTTAGGACTTAGATGAAGCAAGGAAGTCAAGGCCAAGAGGAGGAGAGAGAGCATTCCAGGCATGATGGAACAACCAGAGAAAATGCCAGGACACTAAAGATGGAATACCTTGTTCAGGGAATAGCAAAGAGACAAATGTTACTAACAAAGCCCAACAGCAAGAGATAGAAAGAGAAATTACATTTAAAGTTACTGTAGACATAAAAAATACTTGGGAATCTACCTGCCAAAATAAATGCAGGGACTATATGAAAACAATTATAAAACACTTTTCACACAAATAAAGTGAGATTTAAATAAATGGAAAAACATCAGTTGCTCATGGGTAGGCCAAGCTAATATAATAAAAATGACAATTCTCCCTAAATTAATTTACTCATTCTTTCATACCAATCAAACTACCAAAAATTATTTTTTAGAGTTAAAAAAATAATATCAAAATTCATCTGGAAGAACAAAAGGTCCAGAATGTTAAGGGAATTAGTGAAAAGAAATGCTAGGGAACGTGTCCTAGCCATACCAGATCTTAAATTGTATCATAAAGCAGCAATCATCAAAACTGCTTGGTACTGGCTAAGAAATAGAGGGTTAGATCAATGGAAGAGGTTAGGTACACAAGACACAGTAGTCAATGATTATAGCAATCTCCTATTTGATTCTAGCTTCTGTGATAAGAGCACATTGTCTGACAAAAACTTCTGGGAAAGCTAAACAAGTTGTCATAGATGAACGTAATGGAATACTCTTATGCTATAAAAAATGAGGAGCAGATGGACTTCATATTTACCTGGAGAGGCTTATATGAACTGATGCTGAGTGAGAAAAGCAGAACCAGGAGAAATTTGTACACAGTTACAGACACAATGTATGTGTGATGACCAACTGTGATGGACTGGACTCTTCTCAGCAATACAGGGTTCTAAGACAACTCCAAAAGACTCATGATGGAGAGAGATGTCTACATTCAGAAAAAGAACTAGAAAGAGCAGTGTTTGAATACAGATTGGAGCAAACTACCTTCTCTCTTTCTTTTTCTTGTTTGGTTTTGTTTCCTTTTTCGAATTGTTCATTCCATACATTACAATCCTTCTTTATAACCTGACTAATGTCTAATGTGAAAGTATTTGCAGATCCTATACTTAATTGCATGCTGTCATGAGAGGAGGGAAGGACAGGGAGGGGGAGAAAATTTGAAACTCAAGGGATTGTGGAACTGAATCTTGTAAACTAAAAGTAAAAAAAAAAACAAAAACAAATTAATAAAAACAAACAAACAAACAAAAAACTCCTGCGGAAACTGGAAAATAGTATGGCAGAAACTGAGCATGGACCAACATCTGACATCGTATTCCAGAATAAAGTTCAAATGGGTACATGATCTAGGTATAAAGACTGATAGTAAAAACAAATTAGGGGAGCAATGAAAAGTTTATCTGTCAGATTTATGGGGAATGGAGGAATTTATGATGAAACAATAAATAGAGATCATTATGAAATGCAAAATGGATAATTTGGGTTACATTAAATTGAAAAGTTTTTGCACAAACAAAACCAATGCAACCAAAATTAGGAGGGAAATAGAAAACTGGGAAAGAATTTTTATAACCAGTGTCTCTGATAAAGGCCTCATTTCTAAAATATATAGAGAATTGAGTCAAATTTACAAGATTACAAGTCATTTCCCAATTGATAAATGGTCAAGGGGATATGAGCAGACAGTTTTGAGAGGAAGAAATTAAAGCTAGCTATAGTCATATGAAAAAATGCTCAAAATCACTACTGATTAGAGAGATGCAAATCAAAACAACCCTGAGATACCACATCATACCTATCAGATTGGCTAACATGGCAAAACAGGAAAATGATAAATGTTAGAGAAGATGTGGGAAAGTTGAAACACTAATTCATTGTTGGTGGAGCTGTGAGCTACTCCAATCATTCTGGAGAGCAATTTGGAACTATGCCCAAAGGGCTATAAAAATGTGCATACCTTTTCATCCAGCAATGTCACTTCTAGGGTTATATCCCAAAGAGATCATAAAAATGGGAAAAGGACCCACATGTATAAAAAATATTTATAGCTGCTCTTTTGGTTGTGACCAAGAACTGGAAATCAAGGGAGCACCCATCAATTGTGGAATGGTTAAACAAGTTGTGGTACATGAATGTAATGGAATGAACAGGTGAACTTCAGAGAAACCTGAAAAGATTTATATGAACTGATTCTGAGTGAGGGGAGCAGAACCAGGAGAACACTGTGCACAGTAACAGACATAGTGTGTGGAGACTGATTTTGATAGACTTAGCCCTTCCCAGCAATGCAAGGATCTAAAACAATTCAGCCACATTCAGAAAAAAAGATCTATGGAGTCAGAATGCAGAATGAATCAGACTCTTTTCTTTTTTGTTTTGTTTTGTTTTTATTTTTCACATTATTTTTCATGATTTTTCACATTCTTCTATGCAACATGACTCATGTGAAAATTGTTTAATAGGAATGTATATGTAGAGCCCATATCAGATAGCAAGAAATCTTGGGGAATGTTCGGGGAAAAAATTAAAACTTATGGAAGTGACTATTGAAAAATAAAAATTAATTAATTGTAGCAAAAAAGAAAGAGAAGAGAAGAGGGCCCAGGACAGAACTCTAAAGTACATCTATGGTTAGAGGGCATGGTCTAGGTGAAAATCCAGCAAAAGAGACAGAGAAGGAGTAGTTAGATTGGGAAGAGAAAACCAGAAGTGAGTAGAATCCCAAAAACCCAGAAGGAAGAAAATAGGAAGAAGAAAGTGATCAAAAGCATCAAAGGCTGCATAAAGTCAAGGAGAATGAGGATTAAAAGAGGCCACTGGATTTGACAATGATGCAACTTTGGAGAGAGCAACTTTAGTGGAAGCATGAGGCCGGAAGCTACATTAGAAGGAATTAAGAAGAGAGAGAGTGTGAGGAGAGAAGGTGGAGACACCTAACGTAGATGACCTTCTCAAGGGGTCTAGCCAGAAAGGACAGCAGACATAGCATGATATGGGGTGGAAGGGAAGAAGCATCAAGTGAGGGTTTTTTGAGGCTAGGAGGGACATGGGCATGTTTGCAGGCACTAGGGAAGAGAGGATAAATTAAAAGTAAGTGATAGAATGGTGAGATGGAATGGGATTGTTTGTGCAAACAGAGGGATTTGCCTTGGCAGGGAGTAAGACCACCTCTTTGTGTGAGAATCTGAAGTTAGCTCTTCTGACCCCAGCAAGAGACAATACTTAGGCTCTCCCCAGTTTTTCTAAAAGTCTATGCATACTCCCAGGTATTCTCCCAGGATCAGAATGTGAACACCAGTGTCCTCTATGATAATACTTTCTGATGATTTAAGAATGATGTAAAGGGGGCGGCTAGGTGGTGCAGTGAACAGAGCGCCGGCCCTGGAATCAGAAGGACCTGAGTTCGGAGCCGGCCTCCGACACTTAATCCACACAAACAAAAACCTAGCCGTGTAACCTTGGGCAAGTTACTTAACCCCAATTGCCCTAAAGGGGCAGCTAGGTGGCGCAGTGAGTAAGAGCGTCAGCCTCGGAGTGAGTAAGAGCGTCGGCCTCGGAGTTTGGATGACCCGAGATCAGATCCGGCCTCAGAAAATGAGCACCCACGCATAAATAATGACTAGCCGTGTAACCTCGAGCAAGTTACTTAACCCCAATTGCTTTAAAAAAAAAAAAGAATGATGTAAAGGCCAGCACATGTATTTATATTAAATTGCTTGTCTTCTCAATGAGAGGGGAGGAAGGAAGGGAGAGAATTTGGGACTCAAATTTAAAAAAAATGAATGTGGAAAATAGTTTTTACTTGTAATTGGGAAAAAAAACAAAAATGTTAAATAAATAAATAAGCCAAGAATGATACAAAGAGCAGTCAGTAGAAACCAGCAATTATACATGCTGCCAGATGCCACATAACAATTCGTGCACATGTTTGACTTTAGGGGAAAATAACAACATAGAGGAGTCAGGAAGAACAAATTAAAGACTCATTTTCTTTTTTACAGAGAGGGGAAAATTATCAATCACCAACAAAATTTTATCTTGGACCTAGCATTGATTCAATACAAAATATTCAATTAATATTTGAACCTATACAAAGAACTGGAGGTTCAAATAATGGGGAGGTTTACAAAGTTTTTTTTTTTTTTTAATTGAAGTTCTCTATGGGGATAACTCTGTATCAGCTTAGTATTTTGGTTTTGGGCTTTTTTTTTAGGATGAGAGGAAAGCTGTATTTATATTACTTTGGTTGAAGGGAGAGGTATGGAGAGAATTAGATAGTGATTTGGGCTAAATGTGACTAGTCCACATAGAACAAGATTTCTATTGTGTAATGGATCCCTTTGGGAGTGTGGTGAAGCCTGTGGACCCTTTCTTAGAATAATGTTTTTAAACACATAAAACAAAATACATAAGATTACAAAGAAAACCAATTACATTGAAAAAAGTTATTAAAATTTTTTAGGGGGGAGGAGGCAAGATGGCGGAGTAGAAACAGCTCATCCAAGCCAGTCTGCCCCCAGATTCCCCCAAAACTATGGAAAAGGGGACTCTGAACAACTTCTGGAGCCCCAGCACCCACAGAACGACACAGAGAAGCTAACCTCCCGCTGAGGACAGCCCAGCAGCCCTGCAGGAAGGACAAGCGCAGCACTCTGGGAGCCAGCAGCTCACAGTGTGCACAGCACGGGAAGCCGAGCCAAGCGGAGCCCAGATCCCCATGAGCCAAGGTTTTAGCCCCAGGGCGGCAGGGCCAGCAGCCGGCTGGAGAGACCCCAGAACACCAGCAGCTGTGGCGACTCCAGAATTATCAACATAGACATGCCTAGGACTCTATGAGAGGTTAGTGTCCTAAGGACTTTGGGACCAGTATTTGGGGAATGCGTCAGTTCCCTCCCCTGGGGACTAGAAGCCTCTGAGGAGACACACCATTTTGTAGTTTTCAGAGGCAGCTCCGGCTCCCGGCCTGCAAATTGTAGGGAGATCCAGTGATCAGTCCTGGGGGGTAATCGCTCTTGCTTTAACCTCCCTGGATCTGGATTGTGATCTAGGGTGGAAGTTGTGGGTGGGTTTACAGCTTGCCAGAAACGGAAGTTGCCCCCCACACGTTCGGGACGAAAATTCCTCTATCTGGCCTTAAAGCCATAGTGTGGCAACAAGCCCAAAAGTCAAGTAATTAAGTGGCAACATTCCAAGGCAAAGGAAACAGAAAAATGCAACCCTAGACTCCTATTTTGGGGGCATAGAGCAGGAAAAGGACTGTGAGGTCAGAAGTCCTGCTCCAAAAGCCCCAGGGGAAAACATGAGCGGGTTGCAGGCCATAGAGGACCTTAAGAAGGACTTTAAAAATCAAATAAGAGAAGTGGAGGAAAAATTAGAAAGAGAAATGAGAAGGATGCAGGAAAAGTATGAAATGAGGGTCAACAGCCTGACTGAGGAAAACAACACCTTAAAAAATAGACTAACTCAAATGGCAAAGGAGGCCCAAAAGGGCAATGAGGAGAAGAATGCCTTAAAAAGTCGAATTTGCCAGATGGAAAAAGAATCTCAAAAGTTCACTGAGGAGATTCATTCCTTCAGAGTGAGACTGGAGCAAATGGAAGCTAATGACTTTATGAGAAATCAAGATGCTGTTAAGCAGATCCAAACAAATGAAAGATTAGAAGGCAATGTGAAATATCTCATGGGAAAAACCACTGACCTGGAAAATAGATCCAGGAGAGACAATTTAAAAATTATTGGACTACCTGAAAGCCATGATCAAAGAAAGAACCTAGAAATCACTCTTCAAGAAATTCTCAAGGAAAACTGCCCTGATATTTTAGATCCAGAGGGCAAAACAGAGGTTGAAAGAATCCACGGATCACCTCCTGAAAAAGATCCCAAAAAGAAAACTCCCAGGAATATTGTAGCCAGGTTCCAGAATCCCCAGATCAAGGAGAAAATACTACAAGCAGCCAGGAAGAAACAATTTCAATATTGTGGAAACACAATCCGAATAGCCCAGGACCTGGTGGCTTCTACACTGAGGGATCGAAGGGCATGGAATATGATATTCCAGAGGGCAAAAGAACTGGGAATGAACCCAAGGATCACCTACCCAGAAAAACTGAGTATTTTGTTTCAGGGGAAAATATTGTCATTCAGTGGAACAGAGGACTTTCAAGCATTCTTGAGGAAAAAACCAGAATTGAATAGAGAATTTGACATGCAGACACAGGAAGGAAGAGATGCCTGAGAAGGTAATCGGGGAAGAGAGATCAAGGGGAACTTATCAAAGTTGAACTATTTACATTCCTATATGGAAAAGCAATAACTGTGACTGATAATATCTTTCTCACTATGAAAATAATGGAAGAAGGGGGTGTGGTCATATGAATACATATGTGAATGTGTGTGTATATGGTTACAGTTATATATGGATAGAGGGCATAGGTTGAATTTGTTGGGAAGGGAGAATACTCAAGGGATGAAATTATGAGGTGAGAGAGGAAAGTGGCAAGAGGAGATGGGGAGAGACAGGGTAGGGTAAACTATCTCATGTAGAAGAAGCAAGGGGAAGTGGTTACAAGGGAGGAGGAGAATAGGAAGGCAAAAAAGGCAAAACCACATTCTCATTGAATTAGGTTCAGGGAGAGAATGACATACATACTAAATGGGATATCTCAACCTGCAGCAGAATAGGGGGAAGGGGGATGAGAGGAGGGATGATGGATGGGAGGGCATCCTTGGGGGGAGGGGAGGTTGGAAGTACCCACTATAGAAGAGAGACAGGATTATGTAGGGAATGGACCAGGTGGGGGGTGGGATGAGTGGGAGGGAATTATAAGCAGCCTTGTATAATATATCTACTATGATAATGTTTTGCATAGCTAGACACGTACAACATATACTGAATTAGTTATCTCCCCAGAGGGAATGGGTGACAAGGGAGGAAGGAAATGGATCTGAATTTCGAGGTCTTAACATTAAATGTTTCAAATATATAAATACTATTATTAATACTATTTTGCTTATAATTGGGAGATAAGATGTGCAGGCATTGGGACACAAAGATTCACCTTCCTCTAATGGAAAAGTCGAAGGGGGTATGGGAGAAGGTATGGGAGAGAGCAGATTGGAGGAAGTGATATCTTGTGGGACTGCTATTCTGGGAGGTTGGGTAGGGGAATAACAGGGGGAAAATGATTGTAACTCGAAATCTGGCGGAAATGAATGATTTAAAACAGAAGTTAATAAAGCATTTGTTTAAAAAAAATTTTTTTTTTAAAGTTTGTGAACTCCTGGTTAAGAACTTCACACATAAATGATTCACAGATATGGCATGGTGATTTATATATATCCTGGGGATGGATGATATCATTCTTATAGAGATCAGCAAGGAAGGAAAATTCAGGGAATAGGAAGGTTGGGGGATCAGTGACTTAAGTCTTGTTTTAGGAATTAAAAGAGATTGAGAAATTAGTAAGGGAGAAATCCCTGAGGCCAAAGAGGAAGGGCCCCTGAATCTAGTCTAAAAAGGAGTTGATGTCCTAGGAAGTAGATGAAGTTCACCAAGACCTAAGGCCCAGGGTGTGATTAATTACATACCACACCCACAAATCCTTTACTTTGTCAATCTTCTTATCTTCAACATCAAGGTTATGATTTTGACTCTCCAGGTTTCTTCATCTTGCCCCTTAATGGGTACCCTTCACCCTTTCATGTGCTTTCTTCTCCCATTAGAATGTATACTACTTGAGAGCAGGAACTATTTCTTTTTGTATTTGTATTCCCAGTGCTTAGGATGGGGACTGGCACATAAGTGCTTAATAAATGCATGCTCCAGCTAGATAGCTAGCTATCTGTCTGACTGTCTATTCATCCATCTATCATCACCATCTTTTGTATGGATCTTGTGAAGACTGAAAAATAGTTTTAAAGCTTCTTTAAAATAAAATGGAGATTATTGATTAGTCATCAGTAATTATATATTTGACAGCAATGATTTCCAGAACCCTTGGCCCTGAATAAAATTCTTGGCTATAATTTAATACAGATTTAATTTCTATAGACAGACAATTGATCTTTCTGGTCAAAATGTAATAAAAAGTTCTATGTCA
The DNA here is from genome assembly GCA_011680675.1 of Gymnobelideus leadbeateri. Classification (NCBI taxonomy): domain Eukaryota; kingdom Metazoa; phylum Chordata; class Mammalia; order Diprotodontia; family Petauridae; genus Gymnobelideus; species Gymnobelideus leadbeateri. The sequence goes on from WOXC01012034.1 coordinate 80,496, forward strand.
ATAAAAAGGAACACTTGCTTTAAAATAAAATAAATGGTGGTTTTTCCTTTTTTGGAATTGACAATCTAGTTAAGGCACTGAATGAATGGAAGATAATTCCAGTACACAATAAACTTAAGTATATTAGAGCAGTGCAAAATGCCAGTTGCTTCATGTGACAGATCTTATTATGACACATGAACTAATAAGCCTGTTTACTTTTTTCTTTTCTTTTTTTTTTTAAGCAATTGGTGTTAAGTAACTTGCTCAAGGTTACATGGCTAGTCATTATTTGTGTGTGGGTGCTCATTTTCTGAGGCCGGATTCGATCTCGGGTCATCCCAACTCTGAGGCCGGCGCTCTTACTCACTGCGCCACCTAGCCGCCCCTTTTAGGGCAATTGGGGTTAAGTAACTTGCCCAAGGTCACATGGCTAGGTTTTTGTTTGTGTGGATTAAGTGTCTGAGGCCGGATCCGAACTCAGGTCCTTCTGACTCCAGGGCCTGGGCTCTACTCACTGCGCCACCTAGCCGCCCCTCCTGTTTACTTTTTTGCAGATGAAAATTACAAACTGAGAATTAGAATGGGTCTCTCAAAATTAGAGAATGCATTCTTCTGCTTTTATGTCTACCTCAAATTGTAATTATGCCATTCCAGACAGACAGGTATATAACAGGTCTCTGATTCTGGCCTTGGAGAATTTCATACATAGATTTTCCTTGTCTTTGTAAGATACCAGAAAGTTATCGCTTAATAAATATTTGTTGACCAACTAAAGAAGACCATGCCATCCTATCACCCTTGGTAGCACATCTGAGTCTTCTTTACCTAACAGTCAGGAGGTTTGTGTCTATCTAACCTCCCTTTTTAAATGAAAGGGCAATTTTTCTGTTCAGAGGATTTAGAGCTGGGAGAAACATCAGAAGTTATCTAGTCCAATCCCTACATTATACAAATGAGGAAACTGGGCCCAGAGAAGTTAAGTGATTTCTACAAAGTCACACAGGCAAGTGGCAGAGCCAAGATTTTAACTCAGACCTTCTGACTCCCAATCTAATAATTCTTTCCATTGTACCCCAAGTACTTAATGACAGGCCTTTCACTTTGCACATTCATTTCTCCAGTTAGGACCATTTAACACACATGTAGAGTCATACTGCCATTCTCTAGAACCAATTTGACTCCTATATAAGGAAAATATAAGTCCTTGACTTTATTCTTAGATTTGGAGTCATTGATCTTATGCTTTCTTGGTGTTTTTCTCTATAATTCAGTTCTTCGAGGACTTGGCTTTGTTCTTGCTAGTATTCTTGGGAATGAAGCTCATGTGGCTCATTCTCAATCAAGAAAACTCATTCCAACCCCATGCCTGCACTGCCTTCTGACTACTGTCTAAGACCAGACTATCTTGATGCTTATTTCACTCTACCTGTTAGGTCATCCCTTCAGCCACTCTCCTAAATAATAACTACTGAATTCCTTAGACCTTAAAGACCTTTTAATCCAACCTGCTCATTTTACAGAGGAGGAAACTGAGTCCCAGAGAGGGTATGACTTGTAAGTTCATAGGTAGTAAGTGGCAGAACTGGGTTATAAACCCAGGTCTCCTGACTCCAAACCCAATGGTTCTTAATGAACCACTTAGTGTCATTCTCTTATGATTCTACTCACATCTTCATCTGACTTCTTCCTTGCACTCACTGCTGAGCCTTTCCAGCTTCCCTGTCTCAGCAGGTCTATCTAATCTCTGAGTCCCAGGTCTGGTCTGCTTCACTGCCTGTTGAACTCCAGGACTGTCCTTAAGCGTCAAAAGCACTTTGCAAAGCACAACACACTTTACAGATGTAACCACTAATAATCCTTTGTATAACATCCTCATATAAAGAAGCTGACAATGACTTCCATGTTAAACTTTCATGAACTTTGCTCAAGTGGTAGAGAGATTGAACTTTTGAAGCAAAATTCACAAGTTTCATTTTCTTTTTAAAAATTTGTTTTTATTTTGAACTCAAATGTCAGTAGAACAGGTATTTGCATTTACGTAGCCAAACAATAAAAAAACGAGACTGGTATATAAACTACAGGCCTCTATAACATATGTATGTATGTATGTATGTATGTATGTATGTATGTATGTATGTATGTATATATTTTTCTTTTTATGGATATAATGAGATCAGTTCTTAGCTTTTGAGACTATCCTGCTTATCTAGCCTTCTATCCATCCTTTTCTCTCCACTTAAAGAAATTGCCTTGATGTCCATTTTTCTTTCTTTTTTTGCTACTTTATCAAATCTCCCATTGTCCTCCACTGGGGGAAAAATGAAAGAAAAGAAGAACAAAGCCCTTGGGGTTTTTTGTTTGTTTGTTTGTTTTTTAAAGCAATTGGGGTTAAGTAACTTGCTCAAGGTTACATGGCTAGTTATTTATGTGTGGGAACTAAGTACTGAGGCCAGAACCGATCCCCGGTCATCCTAACTCCGGGGCCAGTGCGCTTACTCACTGTGCCACCTAGCTGCCCCTGAACAAAGCCCTTGTTAAAAAAACAGACACAATTGAGCAAGAACAGTTTCATACACAATGTACATTGGCTGTGTATGAAAAAGTCTCATTGAGTCCATCATTTCTCTGTCAGAAGGTCGGTAGCAAAAAGTTTCATTTCCTAAACCACCAGTGTAATGGGGAAACACAATTCTGCTATTTAACAGTTTTTAATGATAGAGAATGACTACAACAGAACTGTACCTTTTTAACTCCAACAATGTGAGATCCAAAAAAGCTGAACCCATAAAATCATCCTGTAGTCCAAAGTCATAATCAAAGACCTGTAATACAAAAGACATAATACATTGTTATGTGTTATTTCTAAAGCAAAGTAGAAACTCTGGGTGAAAACTCTCTAATTTGGGAAAAAAAAGAAATGAGTAACCTGTATCACTATCTGGTTCTGAAATGATCTGAGGTAGATTTCATTATTTTGAGTGGTGTCACATAATTCTCAAAAAAATCCTTTCCTTTCATTTTAAGAAATTTATACTGTACAACACTCCAATGAGCAGAGTTTTCCCCAATTAAGTAATTATAATGTATCACTGCAATGAAAAGATGAAGAACATTGGTCTCTACTGGATAGTTGTGTGGGGTTTCCTCTCCTCTCCCCCATTTAAGTAGAGATGTTGGGGATGGAAAAGTATAAATATGTATCAATATGCTGGTATGAAATTCAGCAAGTCGTCCCTCTACATAGGGCTCTTGTCAGGATAAAATGAGATAATGAGTTCAATTTTCCCACTTAGGTTCCATCCTTTAGGATGGCAGGGGGCAAAGGTGAGATAAACACACACAAATATGAGAAAATTGAGCTATTCTATGTGAAGGCACTTTGAGAAGGTTTTTTAAAGCAGAATAAACATGCAAAATGTGGCAGTGTCATCAACAAATGACTGTACACTTGCTACATGGGCACACCTCTATTTTTCTCCTTGCTGTAGAAAATCTTTTTTTAAAATATTTGCTAAAATCCAATTCCACATCACATCACAAATATTACTTTCTCAAGCCCCACTATGTTACTCTAACAGATATTTTAATCATTCAGTAAATCCCAACATGTCAAAAGGGGGATTAGAATTCAGAAGCTCTTATGTCTATATCTTCGGTTCACTTTCCATAACATATTCCATGATGGTAAAAGAAGTGACTGACAGAAGTTGCTAATTTATTTATGTGATGATTCTGTTATTACAAAATAAAAGTGCAGTGTCAGGTGGAAGTTTTTAATTACTCTCTAGTGTTATGTGCTATTTCTTAGTGGCCATCCGGTGATCAGTGGCACCTAATTAGGGTAGTGAAGGCTAGACTGTGGGCATTAAAAACTGAAAAAGGAAGCACCATTCAATGTTACCAAATTTTTCTAATACTGTTAGGCAAATTTATTTATTAAGGCAACAAACATATGTGAGTAAAGGAATAAAACATTTATTTAGCACTTACTAAGTTCAAAGCACTGTGCTAGATGCTGGACAAATCCAAAAGTAAGAAAATCCCTGCTTTCAAGACGTTCCAGTTGTAATGGGTGAGACGAAACATATGGAAGGTTTTAGCTGCAGGTCAGATAGAAAAGTCCTATGTTCTCCGGGGTAAGGCAGCAAGGAAGATGCATCTTCTCTAATGCCATTGTCAGTGAGGTTGAACTATCTCTGGTTCTCACATTGAACCATTTGACAAAGTCAATGACGGCCGCAACAACTTTTTTTGTGTGTGTGTGTATGTAGCAACTAACTATAGCAGCAATTGTGAGACTGCATCTATATATGGAGTTGCTTCCCAAGATGATGGCTATGGGTGTTGGGCTACAAATATTGCTATTAACAAGCCTCTTGGTTTGAGGATCGTGGGCTCTCTCCCTAAGGGTCTATGGGAAAATGGGGGTAAAATTATAGTAGTGGTTTGATTTGACTGGCACAGGCTGTCTCCTGTCTCTTCCTCAAGGAACTTTATGGCAGCTGAGGCACAGTGGATATAGGGAAGGATATAGAGTTACAAAGACTTGACTTAAAATTCAGTCTCAGCCAGCCCACACCACTTCAAAATCATGTAAAAGGGGACTCTGAACAACTGCAGGAGCTACAGGACCCACAGAACAACACAAAGAAGCTAAAATCCTGCTGAGGACAGCCCCACAGCCCTGCAGGGAGCTGTCAGCACGGTGTTCTGGGAGCCAAGCACAGGACCATTTGAGTTGTGGTTTTAGCCCCAGGACCAGCCAGAGCAGCAGCCAGCTGGAGGGACCCCAGACACCGGCAGCTGTGGTGATTCCAGAATTATCAACACAGACATATTTAGGACAAAGTGAGAGGTTAGTGGCCTATGGACTTTGGGACGAGTATTTGGGAACGCATCAGCTTCTACCCCTAGGGGCAAGAAGCAGCTGAGGAGACACAGCACAGCCGCCCATTCTGCAGCTTCAGTTGCAACTTCAGCTACTGGCCTGCGAACTGTAGGGGGATTTGGCAATAAGTCTGGGGGTTAAACGCTCTTGCTTTAACCTCCCTGGATCTGGATAGTGGTCTGGGTTGGAGGTCTTGGGGTGTGTGTCCAGCTTGCCAGAGTGTGTGGGGGCTTCAGGGACGGCACCCAACTAATGCCTCCGACAGTTGAGAAAACCCCACCATTTGGGACGGAGGCTCCCCTACCTGGTGGCAGAGTCCTACTGTGGCAACAGGCCTAAAAGTCAAATAATTGAGTGGTAACATGCCTAGGCAAAGGAAACAAAATAAACAGAAAAATACAACATTAGACTCCTATTTGGGGGAGAAGAGGATCAAAGCATGGAACAGGAGGAGGACTGTGAGGTCAGAAATCCTGCACCAAAACCCACAAATAAAAATATGACTGGGTTAAAGGCCATAAATGACCTTAAGAAGGATGTTAAAAACCAAATAAGAGAAGTGGAGGAAAAATTGGGAAGAGAAATGAGAAGGATGCAATTAAAGTATGAAATGAGAGTCAAAACCCTGACTGAAGAAAATAACACCTTAAAAAATAGACTGACTCAAATGGCAAAGCAGGATCAAAAGGGAAATGAGGGGAAGAATGCCTTAAAAAGCCGAATTTGGGGGGGGCAGAGCCAAGACGGCGGAGTAGAAACAGCTCATCCAAGCCACTCTGCCCCCACATTCCCCCAAAACGATGTAAAAGGGGACTCTGAACAACTTCTGGAGCCCCAGCACCCACAGAACGACACAGAGAAGCTAAACTCCCGCTGAGGACAGCCCAGCAGCCCTGCAGGAAGGACCAGCGCAGTGGTCTGGGACCTGGCAGCATGCAGCGCGCAGAGCGCAGGAGCCGAGCCGAGCCGAGCCCAGGTCCGCATGAGCCGAGGTTTTAGCCCCAGGGCGGCAGGGCCAGCAGCCAGCTGGAGGAACCCCAGAACACCAGGAGCTGTGGCGACTCCAGAATTATCAACATAGACTTGCCTAGGACAAAGTAAGAGGTTAGTGTCCTATGGACTTTGGGACTGGTATTAGGGAATGCGTCGGCTCCCTCCCCTGGGGGCTAGAAGCCGCTGAGGACAAATGCCATTTTGTAGTTTTCAGAGGCAGCTCCCGCTCCCAGCCTGCAAATTTGTAGGGAGATCCAGCGATCAGTCTTGGGGGGTAATCGCTCTTGCTTTAACCTCCCTGGATCTGGATTGTGATCTAGGGTGGAAGTTGTGGGTGGGTTTACAGCGTGCCAGAAACGGAAGTTGCCCCCCACACGTTCGGGACGAAAATTCCTCTATCTGGCCTTGAAGCCATAGTGTGGCAACAAGCCCAAAAGTCAAGCAATTAAGTGGCAACATGCCAAGGCAAAGGAAACAGAAAAATGCAACCCTAGACTCCTATTTTGGGGGCATAGAGCGGGAAAAGGACTGTGAGGTCAGAAGTCCTGCTCCAAAAGCCCCAGGGGAAAACATGAGCGGGTTGCAGGCCATAGAGGACCTTAAGAAGGACTTTAAAATCAAATAAGAGAGGTGGAGGAAAAATTGGAAAGAGAAATGAGAAGGATGCAGGAAAAGTATGAAATGAGGGTCAACAGCCTGACTGAGGAAAACAACACCTTAAAAAATAGACTAACTCAAATGGCAAAGGAGGCCCAAAAGGGCAATGAGGAGAAGAATGCCTTAAAAAGTCGAATTTGCCAGATGGAAAAAGAATCTCAAAAGCTCACTGAGGAGATTCATTCCTTCAGAGTTAGACTGGAGCAAATGAAAGCTAGTGACTATGAGAAATCAAGATGCTGTTAAACAGATCCAAACAAATGAAAGAACAGAAGGCAATGTGAAATATCTCATGGGAAAAACCACTGACCTGGAAAATAGATCCAGGAGAGACAATTTAAAAATTATTGGACTACCTGAAAGCCATGATCAAGGAAAGAACCTAGAAATCACCCTTCAAGAAATTCTCAAGGACAACTGCCCTGATGTTTTAGATCCAGAGGGCAAAATAGAGGTTGAAAGAATCCACTGATCACTTCCTGAAAACGATCCCCAAAAGAAAACTCCCAGGAATATTATAGCCAGGTTCCAGAATCCCCAGATCAAGGAGAAAATACTTCAAGCAGCCAGGAAGAAACAATTTCAATATTGTAGAAACACAATCCGAATAGCCCAGGACCTGGTGGCTTCTACACTGAGGGATCGAAGGGCATGGAATATGATATTCCAGAGGGCAAAAGAACTGGGAATGAACCCAAGGGTCACCTACCCAGCAAAACTGAGTATTTTGTTTCAGGGGAAAATATTGTCATTCAGTGGAATAGAGGACTTTCAAGCATTCTTGAGGAAAAAACCAGAATTGAATAGAAAATTTGACATCCAGACACAAGAAGCAAGAGATGCCTGAGAAGGTAATCAGGGAAAAGAAATCAAAAGGAACTTATCAAAGTTGAACTATTTACATTCCTATATGGAAAAGCAATAACTGTGACTGATGATATCTTTCTCACTATGAAAATAATGGAAGAAGGGGGTGTGGTCATATGAATACATATGTGAATGTGTGTGTATATGGTTACAGTTATATATGGATAGAGGGCATAGGTTGAATTTGTTGGGAAGGGAGAATACTCAAGGGATGAAATTATGAGGTGAGAGAGGAAAGTGGCAAGAGGAGATGGGGAGAGACAGGGTAGGGTAAACTATCCCATGTAGAAGAAGCAAGGGGAAGTGGTTGCAAAGGAGGGGGAGAATAAGAAAGGCTAAAAAGGCAAAACCACATTCACATTGAATTTGGTTCAGGGAGAAAATGACATACATACTAAATGGGATATCTCAACCTGCAGCAGGATAGGGGGAAGGGGGATGAGAGGAGGGATGATGGATGGGAAGGCATCCTTGGGGTGAGGGGAGGTTGGAAGTACCCACTATAGAAGAGGGACAGGATCATGTAGGGAATGGACCAGTTGGGGGGTGGGATGAGTGGGAGGGAATTATAAGCAGCCTTGCACAATATATCTACTATGATAATGTTTTGCATAGCTAGACATGTACAACATATACTGAATTACTTATCTCCCAAGAGGGAATGGGTGACAAGGGAGGAAAGAAATGGATCTGAAATTTGAGGTCGTAACATTAAATGTTTCAAATATTAAAAAAAAGGGGGGGGGATGGGAAAAAAAAGCCGAATTTGCCAGATGGAAAAAGAATCTCAAAAGCTCACTGAGGAGATTCATTCCTTCAGAGTTAGACTGGAGCAAATGAAAGCTAGTGACTATGAGAAATCAAGATGCTGTTAAACAGATCCAAACAAATGAAAGAACAGAAGGCAATGTGAAATATCTCATGGGAAAAACCACTAACTTGGAAAATAGATCCAGGAGAGATAATTTGAAAATTATTGGACTACCTGAAAGCCATGATCAAAGAAAGAACCTAGAAATCACCCTTCAAGAAATTCTCAAGGAAAATTGCCCTGATGTTTTAGATCCAGAGGGCAAAATAGAGGTTGAAAGAATCCATCAATCACCTCCTGAAAAATATCCCAAAGAGAAAACTCCTAGGAATATTATAGCCAGGTTCCAGAATTCCCAGATCAAGGAGAAAATACTTCAAGCAGCCAGGAAGAAACAATTTCAATATTGTGGAAACACAATCAGAATAGCCCAGGACCTGGCAGCTTCTACACTGAGGGATGGAAGGGTATGGAATATGATATTCCAGACCAGGAGCTGAAGCTGCCACTGAAGCTGCAAAATGTCCTCTGTGGTGCATTTCCTCAGCTGCTTTTCACCCCCAGGGGAGGAAGCTGACATGTTCCCCAAAGACTGGTCCCAAAGTCCACAGGGCACTAACATCTCAGTTTGTCCTACACATATCTGTGTTGATAATCCTGGAATCACTACAGCTGCTGGTGTTCTGGGGTCCCTCCAGCCAACTGCTGGCTGGGTCGCCCTGGGGCTAAAACCACAGCTTTTGTGGGCCTGGGCTTGGCTCCCAGAGTGTTGCACTGTGCTGTGCTGGCTGCTCCCTGCAGGGTTGCTGGGCTGTCCTCAGTGGGAGGATAGCTTCTCTGTTTCATTCTGTGGGTGCTGAAGCTCCAGAAGTTGTGCAGAGCCCACCTTTTACATTGTTTGGAAGTTGTGTGTGGGGGAGCACCTTGGAAGTGCTGTTTCTACTCCGCCATCTTGGCTCTGCCCCCCTCTCACCTCTTAATTACACCTTTTATATATCATCCCTTCCTATTAAATTTGACCTGTGCCCTCTATCTCTTTATACCCGTAAAAATATATACACACATTCACATATGTATTCATATGCCATATTATATACCCCTTTTCAACTATTTTCATACTGAGAAAGGTTTCATCAGATACTATTAAAGTTTTTCGATGTAGGAATGTAAATAGTTCAACTTTGATAAGTACCTTTTGATTTCTTTTCCCTGTTTACCTTCTCAAGCATCTATTGCTTCTTGTGTCTGAATGTCAAATTTTCTATTCAAATCTGGTTTTTTCCTCAAGAATGCTTGAAAGTCCTCTATTCCACTGAATGACCATATTTTCCCCTGAAACAAGATACTCAGTTTTGCTGGGTAGGTGATTCATGGTTTTAATCCCAGCTCTTTTGCCCTCTGGAATATCATATTCCAAGCCCTTCAATCCCTCAGTGTAGAAGATGCCAGATCCTGTTCAATCCCATTTGTGTTTCCACAGTATTCAAATTGTTTCTTCCTGGCTGCCTGTAATATTTTCTCCTTGATCTGGGAATTCTGGAACCTGGCTATCATATTCCTAGGAGTTTTCTTTTGGGGATCTTTTTCAGGGGGTGATCGGTAGATTCATTCAACCTCTTTCACCCTCTAGGTCTAACACATCAGGGCAATTTTCCTTGAGAATTTCTTGAAGGATGATTTCTAGGTTCTTTCTTTGATCATGGCTTTCAGGTAGTCCAATAATTTTCAAATTATCTCTCCTGGACCTATTTTCCAGGTCAGTGGTTTTTCCCATGAGATGTTTCACATTGCCTTCTATTCCTTCAATTGCTTGGATCTGTTTAACAGCATCTTGATTTCTCATAAACTCACTAGCTTACATTTGCTCCAGCCTAATTCTGAAGGAATGAATCTCCTCAGTGGGCTTTTGAGATTCTTTTTTCCATCTGGCAAATTCGGCTTTTTAAGGCATTCTTCTCTTCATTGGCTTCTTGAGCCTCTTTTGCCATTTAAATCAGGCTGTTGACTCTCATTTCATATTTTCTTGCATCTTTCTCATTTCTCTTCCCAATTTTTCCTCCACTTCTCTTATTTGGTTTTTAACATCCTTCTTAAGGTCATTTATGGCCTTTAACCCAGTCATATTTTCATTTGGGGCTTTTGGTGCAGGATTTCTGACCTTACAGTCCTCTTCCTGTTCCATGCTTTGATCCTCTTCCCCCCCAAAAAGGAGTCTAATGCTGTATTTTTCTGTTTATTTTGTTTCCTTTGCCTAGGCATGTTGCCACTCAATTATTTGACTTTTAGGCCTGTTGCCACAGTAGGACTTTGCCACTAGATAGGGGAGCCTCCATCCCAAATGTTGGGGTTTTCTCAACTGCTGGAGGCATTAGTTGGGTGCCCTCCCTGAAGCCCCCACACACTCTGGCAAGCTGGACACATACCCCAAGTCTTCCACCCCAGACCACAAAACAGATCCAAGAAGGTTAAAGCAAGAGCAATTACCCCCAAGTCTGATCACAGGAGCCCCCTACAGTTCTCAGGCCAGGAGCTGAACCTGCAACTGAAGCTCCAGAATGGCAGCAGTGCCAGGGCTCCTCAGTGGCTTCTCGCTGCCAGGGGAAGAAGCTGATGCACTGCCAAATACTGGTCCCAAAGTCCATAGGGCACTAACCTCTCACTTTGTCCTAGGCATCTATGTGTTGGTAATTCTGGAAACACGACAGCTGCTTTTGTTCTAGGGTCCCTCCAGCTGGCTGCTGCTGCCGCCATCCTGGGGCTAAAACCTCTGACATTTGTTGTCTATTTCTACCAGTGGTGGTAGGCTGGAAGTACGGTGAAGTGTGGAGGAAAAAATTAACTAACCATTCAGTCAATAAACATTTATAAAGTACCTACTCCATATCAGTGGGCACCCAGGGGGCACATAGAGTAGGAATTCTGGAGTCAGGAAGGCTCATCTTCATGAATTCAAATCTGGTCTCAGACACTAGCTACCTGTGTGAACCTGAGTAAGTTACTTAACCCTGTTTACCTCAGTTCCTTATCTGTAAAATGAACTGGAGAAGAAAATGGTCAGTTTAGTATATTTACCAAGAATACCCCAAATGGGATTACAAAGAGTCAGACATGACTGAAATGACTGAACAACAAATACCTCATTAAGCAGCTAGATGGCTCAGTGGACAGAGCAAAGGGTCTAGAATCAGAATAATCTCAGTTCAAATCCAACCTTAGAAAATTACTAGCTGTGTGGGCAAGTCACTTAACCTCCATTTGCCTTAATCCATAGGAATAAATGGTAAACCACTTTGGTATCTTTGCCAAGAAAATCCCATGAAGGGTGGCTAAGTGGTGCAGTGAATAGAGCACTGGCCCTGGATTCAGGAAGATCTGAGTTCAAATCTGGACACAGACATTTAACACACGAAAAAAAAACTAGCCATGTGACCTTGGGCAAGTCACTTAACCCCAACTGCCCTCCAAAAAGCAAAAAGAAATTGGAAAGAAGACAAACTGTGAAGAAGAGAGGGGTGGAATGGTTAGAAATGTAGGAGGATCAAAAGTTTCACTAGTGCATTTAATATTGCTATTTAAAAAAATTAAAGACTTAAAAGCATTTTATTTATATACAAAATTTTCAATCATTTCTATATTGTATATATTCAAACAATAATAATAATAACAATAGCAGTCAGCTCTTTTTTTTTTTTTAGTACTTTAAGATCTGCAAAGCACCTTTCAAATGTTATCTCATCTTATTCTCACAGCAACCCTGGGAAGTGGTTTTATTATCATTCCCATTTTATAGATAAGGAAACTGAGTTAGATGAATCAAGTGACTTGTCCAAGGTCACACAATTAGAAAGTATTTGAGGCCATATTTGAACCTCAATCTTCCTGACTCCAGGTCCAGTGCTCTATCCATAGTGCCAACTAATTTCCTCACATGTAATTTAAAAAAAAAGCAAAGCAAATCTTATTTATCATTTGTCCCTGGCCATTGATCACAAACATACCCTGGATAGACGTTGCAAGAACCTGTAATGCTTCTGGTAAAAGAAATGCATTTTTGTCAAGATGGTGGAATATAAATAGCATTTCCATGCAGCTCTGGCTCCCACCACTTCCAATTTATACAAAAGGGACTCTGAACAAACTCTGGAGCTTGTCACAAAATGACACAGAGAAGCTAACCTCCCACTGAGGACAGCCCAGCAGCCCGGAAGCCCAGCAGGGAGTGGCCAGAGCAAGGCTCTGGGAGCTGAGCCCAGGACTGCATGAGCCGAGGTTTTAGCCCCAGGACGGCCAGACCAGCAACCAGCTGGAGGGATTTCAGAACACCGGCAGCTGTGGCGTTTCCAGAATTACCAACACATAGATGCCAGGGACAAAGTGAGACTTCAGAGCCCTGTAGACTTTGTCACTACTGGAGAGAGCATGTCGCCCACTTTCCCTGGGGGCAAGAAGCTGCTAAGTTGCCTGCCATGTTATAGCTTTAGCTACTGTCCTGTGGACTGTAGGGGGACCCAGCAACCCGTCTGGGGGGGATACAGCTCTTGCTTTAACCTTCTTGGATCTGGATTGCAGTCTGGTATGGAAGTCTTGAGTGTGTGGAGGCTTCAGAGAGGGCACCCAACTAATACCTCCAGCAGCTGAGAAAAGCCCGGTGTTTGGGAGAGAAGCTCCCCTGTCTGGTGGCAGAGGCCTACTGTGGCAACAAGCTCAAAAGTCAAGTAATTGAGTGGCAATGTGCCTAGGCAAAGGAAACAAATAGAAAAATGCAACATTAGACTCCTATTTGGGGGGCAAAGAGTATTGAAGCATGGAAAAGGAGGAATACTGGTAGGTGAGAACTCTTGCGCCAAAAGCCCCAAATGAAAATGTCAGCTGGTTAGAGGTTATAGAGGACCTTAAGAAGCAGATAAGAGAAGTGGAGGAAAATTTGGGAAGAGAAATTAGAAAGATACAAGAAAAGTATGAAAAGAGAGTCAACTGCCTGGCTAAGGAAAATAACACCTTAAAAAATAGACTAACTCAAATGGCAAGAGAGGCTCAAAATGGCAATGAGGAGAAGAATGCCTTAAAAAGCTGAATTTGCCAGATGGAAAAAGAATCTCAAAAGCTCACCGAGGAGAATCATTCCTTCAGAATTAGACAGGAGCAAATGGAAGCTAGTGACTTTATGAGAAATCAAGATGCTGTTGAACAGATCCAAACAAATGAAAGAATAGAAAGCAATGTGAAATATCACACTGGGAAAACCACTGACCTGGAAAATAGATCCAGGAGACATAATTTAAAAATTATTGGACTACCTGAAAACCATGATCAAAGAGAGAACCTAGAAATCATCCTTCAAGAAATTCTCAAGGAAAATTGCCCTGATGTTTTAGACCCAGAGGGTGAAATAGAGGTTGAAAGAATCTACCAATCACCCTCTGAAAAAGATCCTAAAAAGAAAACTCTTAGGAATATTATAGCCAGGTTCCAGAATTCCCAGATCAAGGAGAAAATATTACAAGCAGGCAGGAAGAAACAATTTGAATACTGTGGAAACACAAATGGGATTGAACGGGATCTGGCAACTTCTACACTGAGGGATTGAAGGGCTTGGAATACGATATTCCAGAGGGCAAAAGAGCTGGGATTAAAACCAAGAATCACCTACCCAGCAAAAGTGAGTATCATGGTTTCAGGGGAATATATGGTCATTCAGTGGACTCTCTGTTCCTCTGACTTTCAAGCATTCTTGAGGAAAAAACCAGAGTTGAATAGAAAATTTGACATTCAGACACAAGAAGCAATAGATGCTTGAGAAGTTAAACAGGGAAAAGAAATCAAAAAGGAACTTATCAAAGTTGAATTATTTACATTCCTACATGTAAAGACAATATTTGTAACTGATGAAACTTTTCTCAGTATGAAAATAGTTGAAGAATGGTATATGGGCATATAAATACATATGTGAATGTGTGTATATATGTTTACAGGTATACATAGTTAGAGGGCATAGGTTGAATTTAAAAGGAAGGCATGATACTTAAAAGGTGAAATTAAGAGGTAAGAGAGGAATATAACAAGAAGAGATGGGAGAGACAGAATGGGATAAACTATCTCATATAGAAGAGGCAAGGGAAAATGGTTATAAGGGAAGGGAAGAACAGGAAGGAAAAAAGGCAAAACCATATTCTCATTGAATTTGGATCAGGGAGAGAATGACACACATACTAAATAGGATATCTTATCCTAAAAGAGAGTAAGGGGGAAGGGATGAGAGGTGGGATGATGGAAGGGAGGGTGGGAGGGAAGTTGGATATACCTACTTTTGAAAAGGGACAGGATCAAAGTAGGGAAAAGACCAAGTTGGAGGTGAGATAGGAGGGAGGGAAATATAGTCTGTCTTTTACAATATATCTACTATGATGATGTTTTACATAGCTACACATGTACAACATATACTGAATTGCTTATCTTCCCAGTAAGGGTGGGTGACAAGGGAGGAAAGGAATGCATCTGGAATTCAAAGTTTTAAAATAAAATGTTTAAAAATATATAAATACTGCTATTAATACTATTTTACATATAATTGGGAAATAAGATACACAGGCATTGGGGCACAGAGATTCACCTTGCCCTACTGAAAAAGTCAAAGGGGGTATGGGAGAAGATATGAGAGAGCAGATGGGATGATGGGATATCCATTGGGACTGCTATTCTGGGGTGGTTGGTAGGGGAAAAATGGGGAAAATTGTAACTCAAAAACTGGCGGAAATGATTGGTGTAAACTAGAAGTTAATAAAGCATTTGGGAAAAAAACAAAAACAAAAAATCAAATGCATTTCTCAGTATATAAAATTCAGGATTGGATTTTACAAGACAAAACCTATACCAAAATACAATTTCTACCAGCTAATCTATACCAATCAATTTACACCAATACTTCTATATCTTCTAGGATTATAAATTGAAACACAATGAGAACTTTGTCGGTGTACAAAAGCCTTCCAGTGTCATGGAGAGATGCCAAAGCTAACACACTGGTATAAAGTAACAAAAGATAGGAAATAAGGGTTAGAGGAAGACTTTAGCAGGACCAACCTATATAACTAAACTTCAGACTATTCTTTTCTATCATTTTCAAGGATTTTCTCTTTGCCTTAATCATCTAGGTATTTACCTCAGTTCTTTGCTTATATTAGGGATTCTTAACCTTTTTAGTATTATATACTCCTCTAGCAGTATGATAAAGCTTATAAGGATGCATTCTCAGAATACCAGTTTTAAGTCCATAAAATAAAATACATAGCTATCAATTTTTTTTAAAAGTTCACAGACCCAGTTTAAGAATCCTTGAATAAAGAGAAAAATATGGGAGCAAACAACACTGAAAGCTAACATTGCTTCATTAAGGTATTAGCTTCTTTCAATACCTAGACATTATTCCTTAGCCAGAGGGGAAGCATTTATAAGTGAAATCCCCAGGACAATAAGCAGATAGACTGGGGGAAGAAATGGGAAATCAAAGTCCCACTGTTTCCTAAATTCCTGTTTCAGAAATTTAGAAGACCCCTAGGGGCTCAGCAACTCCTTAACCTGCTCCAGGGAACATAAGCAAAAGAAAATCCTCTGGAATGTACCATAAAGCTAAATAAAATTTTAAGTAGTTACTTCAATTCTCAAGGCAAGAAGTACTAAACCCCGAGAAATGTGAGCCTCTTCTCATTTTTGTTTGTTTTTAATTAATAATACCAATACCTGATTTCAACACAGCCATATGTGCTTGGCCAAAGAAACCTAGTCCTGTGCATCTCCATTTGCATTTGAACATGTTAACATCTTAAATTAGTAGAGTTTATGAGCTTCAGAATGACTGAATATCCTATTAAGGACCCGGACAACATAGGAACAAAACTCAGGATGTGTCTCTATAATAGGTACTGAGCTCAGCCAATAAAATTAAGGACCCCACTGGGAATCAAGACTAAAATCGCTATGTGGAAGTCAGTGTAACTGAGTTAAGCAATTTATTTGTATCATTCCATTTTCTAGTTCCTATAGCTATCTTAGGGGGTGTATTGAATTTCAAAAAACCGATGGGAAACTGCTTTTGCATCAGTTTTCTGATGATTTTAAAAATAAAATTAAGTACATTTTGTGAAGGACTCAGTCCATCAAATATGGAGAAACAAATTAAATTCATATAATATGACGGCATTTGAGAAAAAAAATTAATGCTGGCTGATTCATATCTCATGTTTGGTTTGAGGTTCAAGGAATGGCACAGAACAAATTAAAAACATTAGAAGTTAATTACATTCATGGTCTAAGTAAGCACTGATGGTCAATTCCCAATTGTCCCCAGAAAATCAGGCATAAATGAAAAACAAGTGGAGAAATAGGGTTTTCACCCTTTAACAACACAGGGACTAACAGCTGAGATGCCTGGCTGCTTTAGAGTCATGTGTGATGGATGGTACAAACAGAAGAATACAAAATGCACAGTGAATGCAAAAATATCTATGGTCTAAAAGAACTTTGCTCAAGAGGTTGGAGGTTTTGTTATTGTAACCACGTTTCATCTGGCACTAGAGACCTGCTTCTAATTATTGATCTAAAACATTCTTTTGAGTAATTTAGAGTCTGCTTGGATATACTCTTTGAGACAGGGAACAATGCTGAACCATTTAGCAAAACACAAAATAAATCAGCCTTTTGCACTTTTGATTATTACCTGGTACAGTTTCAAACTCAAGGCATTCTTACCTAGTATCAAAGAATTTTCCAAGTGTGTTAAGACAACAAGCTTGATAACAGTGGAATGGCCCTAACTGGAGATGCCTTGTGTGAGAACCATCTATTTTAATTTAATACCTGGTGGATCTCTAATTCTTGACAGAGAATTGGTTCCCCAAAAGTGGGAGTTTATATAAATGTATACCTAACCCTCCCCACCTCCATACCACTTCTCCCACTTCCACTGTGACCCTAGGTGCTGATTCTGGGTCTTTGAATGATAGTGGCAGTGAAGGGCCAATTTAGAATTTCAATTCATTTCAACAGCCTCTGAAATTGATGTACTCCTTTATCAGAGCTGAACACATCACATTATTTAAGCAGTGCACCAGAGCAGTATTGTGGATTCAAAGAGGGTTCCAAGGCTCTTGTCTCATCTTAAGTACTACGCTTTA
This sequence comes from Gymnobelideus leadbeateri, assembly GCA_011680675.1. Lineage (NCBI taxonomy): Eukaryota > Metazoa > Chordata > Mammalia > Diprotodontia > Petauridae > Gymnobelideus > Gymnobelideus leadbeateri. Next base: position 97,864 of record WOXC01012034.1, read on the forward strand.
ACCCACTATGTCCATTGCTACCTTAGTACAATTCTTTTTTCAGTCTCTGTTTCCTACTCCACCTTGCCAACAATCCCATAGGAGAAAGCAAACCAGAGAAACAGGAACAATCCTGTTTTCATCTAACACGTGTAAAATCCAAAGTTACGTTGTTTCAAACTAATTAAATTGAACATAAATACTCATTAAGTGCATAGAACATAGAAATGACAGCTCCAGAATATTTTTAATGAACTATTGATTAAAAAAAAAACTGGAAGTGTCATAGCTTTGCACACTTTAATGTGATTTTATAATCTTGGTTCAAAACTGGATTTGGTTTTCCCTTGATACTTTAGAGATGTGGTATAAGTAGACATGGACCCCAATTTCCTTTAACTATCTGTGTGAAGGGCATTCTTTAGAGCAACACATTTCCAACCACTGGTACATTTTCACTTCACCTGCCACTACAGACTCCAATACTTACTAAGATATTTTCCAGGCAAGATTAGTTTCCTATCACAGAAGACATGTGCAAGACATAAAAATCAAGCATTCCACTGAGAAAAGGAAGAGAAAATGAAAATGTTGCAACTTTCAGTTAATTCTAGTATTTGAAAATGTCATGGTCACCAATGGATCATATTTAGATTGTGCCTTTGTGTGCTTAGACACAGAAAAAGAAAAGTTGGCATAGATACTTAGGGAACCCCCCACCAATTAAAGCCAGAGATTGCATCCAAAACATATACCTTCCCAAACTCACAGAAATATTGTGACTACATAATTAAAAACTAGGCAAGGAATTTGGAAAATGTAGAACACTATAAAAAGTGAGAAAATATTATTTTTTCTGTCTTCAAAGAGCTAAAATGTTTTCTCCTTTACTACTTTAAAAAGAAGTTAATATAAGTAGCTTATTGGCTAAAACATCATTTTCTTTTCATAATTCAAAATAAGATATAACAACCCATGGCATTATTTGTCCCAGATTACTCTTCTATAAAATGGAAAATAATTTTTGCTTAACTCATAGAGATACTGTGAAGAAAACATTTTGTAAACTGTAAAAAGATGTATGTGGGGGGGGTGGAGTCAAGAAGGCAGAGTAGAAACAGCACGTCCAAGGCACTCTCCCCCCAGATCACCTCCAAACTATGTAAAAGGGGACTCTGAACAACTTCTGGAGCCCCAGCACCCACAGAATGACACAGAGAAGCTAACCTCCCAATGAGGACAGCCCAGCAGCTCTGCAGGAAGGACCAGTGTAGTTCTCTGGGAGACGGCAGTGCAGCCCAGAGAGACGAGCCCAGGTCCGCATGAGCCGCGGTTCTAGCCCCAGGGCGGCTGGGCCAGCAGCCAGTTGGAGGGACCCCATAACACCAGCAGCTGTGGTGATTCCAGAATTATCAACACAGACATGCCTAGGACAAAGTGAGAGGTTAGTGCCCTATGGACTTTGGGAGCAGTATTTGGGGAATGCGTTGGCTTCCTCCCCTGGGGGTTAGAAGTCACTGAGGAGACACACCATTTTGTAGTTTTCAGTGGCAGCTCCAGCTCCTGGCCTGTGAACTGTAGGGAGATCCAGTGATCAGTCTTGGGAGGTAAGCTCTTGCTTTAACCTCCCTCGATCTGGATTGTGGTCTGGGGTGGAGGTCGTGGGGTGGGTATCCAGCATGCCAGAAATGGAAGTTGTCCCCATACACATTTGGGATGGAAGCTCCCCTGTCTGGTGGCAGAGGCCTACTGTGGCAACAAGCCCAAAAGTCAAGTAATTAAAAGGTAACATGCCAAGGTAAAGGAAACAAATTAAACAGAAAAATGCAACATTAGACTCCCATTCTGGGGCAAAGAGGATCAAAGCATAGAACAGGAGGAGGACTGTGAGGTCAGAAATCCTGCTTGAAAAGCCCCAAAGGAAAATATGAGCGGTTTACAAGCCACAGAGGACCTTAAGAAGGACTTTAAAAATCAAATAAGAGAAGTGGAGAATTGGAAAGAGAAATGAAAAGGATGCAGGGAAAGTACGAAATGAGAGTCAACAGCCTGACTGAGGAAAACAACACCTTAAAAATTAGACTAACTCAAATGGCAAGGAGGCCCAAAAGGGCAATGAGGAGAAGAATGCCTTAAAAAACTGAATTTGCCAGAAGGAAAAAGAATCTCAAAAGTTCACTGAGGAGATTCATTCCTTCAGAGTTAGACTGGAGCAAATGAAAGCTAGTGACTTTATGAGAAATCAAGATGCTGTTAAGGAGATCCAAACAAATGAAAGAATAGAAGGCAATGTGAAATATCTCATGGGAAAAACCACTGACCTGGAAAATAGATCCAGGAGAGACAATTTAAAAATTATTGGACTACCTGAAAGCCATGATCAAAGAAAGAACCTAGAAATCACCTCAAGAAATTCTCAAGGAAAATTGCCCTGATGTTTTAGATCCAGAGGGCAAAATAGAGGTTGAAAGAATCCACTGATCACCTCCTGAAAAAGATCCCAAAAAGAAAACTCCCAGGGATATTATAGCCAGGTTCCAGAATTCCCAGATCAAGGAGAAAATACTACAAGCAGCCAGGAAGAAACAATTTCAATATTGTGGAAACACAATCAGAATAGCCCAGGACCTGGCAGCTTCTACACTGAGGGATCGAAGGGCATGGAATACGATATTCCAGAGGGCAAAAGATCTGGGAATGAACCCAAGGGTCACCTACCAAGCAAAACTGAGTATTTTGTTTCAGGGGAAAATATGGTCATTCAGTGGAATAGAGGACTTTCAAGCATTCTTGAGGAAAAAACCAGAGTTGAATAGAAAATTTGACATCCAGACATAAGAAGTAAGAGATGCCTGAGAAGGTAATCAGGGAAAAGAAATCAAAAGGAACTTATCAAAGTTGACCTATTTACATTCCTACATGGAAAAACAATAACAGTGACTGATGAAACCTCTCTCAGTATGAAAATAATGGAAGAAGGGTGTATGGTCATTTGAATACATATGTGAATGTGTGTATATATGTTTACAGTTATACATGGATAGAGGGCATAGGTTGAATTTGTTGGAAAGGGATGATACTTAAGGGGTGAAATTATGAGGTGAGAGAGGAAAGTGGCAAGAGGAGAGGGGGAGAGACAGGGTAGGGTAAACTATCTCATGTAGAAGAAGCAAGGGGAAGTGGCTACAGGGGAGGGGAAGAATAGGAAGGCAAAAAGGCAAAACCACATTCTCATTGAATTTGGTTCAGGGAGAGAATGACATACATACTAAATGGGATATCTCTACCTGCAGCAGAATAGGGGGAAGAGGTATAAGAGGAGGGATGATGGATGGAAGGACATTCTTGGAGGGAGGGGAGGTTGGAAGTACCCACTATAGAAGAGGGACAGGATCAAGTAGGGAATGGACCGGGCTGGGGTGGGATGGGAAGGAGGGAATCATAAGCAGCCTTGCACAATATATCTACTATGGTAATGTTTTTCATAACTAGACATGTAAAACATAATACTGAATTACTTATCTTCCCAGAGTGAATGGGTGACAAGGGAGGAAGGAAATGGAACTGAAATTCAAGGTCTTAAGATTAAATGTTTCAAACATATATAAATACTATTATTAATACTCTTTTGCTTGTAATTGGGTGATAAGATGTGCAGGCATTGGGACACAAAGATTCACCTTCCTCTAATGGAAAAGTCGAAGGGGGTGTGGGAGAAGATATGGGAGAGAGCATATTAGAGGAAGCGATATCTTGTGGGACTGCTATTCTGGGAGGGTGGGTAGGGGTAAAATAGTGGGGGAAATAATTGTAACTCAAAATCTGGTGGAAATGAATGATGTAAAACAGAAAATAAAAAAATTAAAAAATAAAATAATTAATATACACACACATGTATATATGCTTGGGATAGATAGGTAGTACAGTGAATAGAGAACTGAGCCTGGAATCAGGAAGTCAGGAAGATATGAATTCAAATCCAAACTCAGACTTTCACTAGCTGTGTGTCTCAGGGCCAATAATTTCATATCTATTTGCCTCAGTTTCCTGAGATGTAAAACAAGAATAATAATAACGGGGTATCTAGGTGGTATAGTGGATAGAGATCTAGGCCTGGAGTCGGGAAGTCAGGAAGACCTGACTTCAAATTTAACCTCAGACATTAGATGTGTCACCGTGGGAAAGACTCTCCCTATATTTGCCTCATTTCCCTGATCTATAAACCAAGGATAATGATAGCACTGACTTTTTTTTTAAACAAATACTTTATTAACTTCTGTTTTACATCGTTCATTTCTGCCAGATTTTGAATTACAATCATTTTCCCCCCATTATTCCCCTACCCAACCTCCCAGAATAGCAGTCCCACAAGATATCGCTTCCTCCAATCTGCTCTCTCCCATACCTTCTCCCATACCCCCATCGACTTTTCCAGTAGAGGAAGGTGAATCTTTGTGTCCCAATGCCTGCACATCTTATCTCCCTATTACAAGCAAAAGAGTATTAATAATAGTATTTATATATTTGAAACATTTAATGTTACGACCTCGAATTTCAGATCCATTTCCTTCCTCCCTTGTCACCCATTCCTTCTTGGGAGATAAGTAATTCAGTATATGTTGTACGTGTCTAGCTATGCAAAACATTATCATAGTAGATATATTGTACAAGGCTGCTTATAATTCCCTCCCACTCATCCCACCCCCTACCTGGTCCATTCCCTACATGATCCTGTCCCTCTTCTATAGTGGGTACTTCCAACCTCCCCTCACCCCAAGGATGCCCTCCCATCCATCATCCCTCCTCTCATCCCCCTTTCCCCTATCCTGCTTCGGGTTGAGATATCCCATTTAGTATGTAAGTCATTTTCTCCCTGAACCAAATTCAATGTGAATGTGGTTTTGCCTTTTTAGCCTTCCTTATTCTCCCCCTCCTTTGCAACCACTTCCCCTTTCTTCTTCTACATGGGATAGTTTACCCTACCCTGTCTCTCCCTATCTCCTCTTGCCACTTGCCTCTCTCACCTCATAATTTCATCCATTGAGTGTCCTCCCTTCCCAACAAATTCAACCTATACCCTCTATCCATATATAACTGTAACCATATACACACACATTCACATATGTATTCATATGACTACACACCCTTCTTCCATTATTTTCATAGTGAGAAAGATATCATCAGTCACAGTTATTGCTTTTCCATATAGGAATGTAAATAGTTCAACTTTGATAAGTTCCTTTTGATTTCTTTTCCCGGATTACCTTCTCAGGCATCTCTTGCTTCTTGTGTCTGGATGTCAAATTTTCTATTCAATTCTGGTTTTTTCCTCAAGAATGCTTGAAAGTCCTCTGTTCCACTGAATGACCATATTTTTCCCTGAAACAAAATACTCAGTTTTGCTGGGTAGGTGACCCTTGGGTTCATTCCCAGTTCTTTTGCCCTCTGGAATATCATATTCCATGCCCTTTGATCCCTCAGTGTAGAACCTGCCAGGTCCTGGGCTATTTCTGATTGTGTTTCCACAATATTGAAATTGTTTCTTCCTGGCTGCTTGGAGTATTTTCTCCTTGATCTGGGGATTCTGGAATCTGGCTATAATATTCCTAGGAGTTTTCTTTTTGGGATCTTTTTTCAGGAGGTGATCAGTGGATTCTTTCAACCTCTATTTTGCCCTCTGGATCTAAAACATCAGGGCAGTTTTCCTTGAGAATTTCTTGAAGAGTGATTTCTAGGTTCTTTCCTTGATCATGGCTTTCAGGTAGTCCAATAATTTTTAATTTGTCTCTCCTAGATCTATTCTCCAGGTCAGTGGTTTTTCCCACGAGATATTTCACATTGCCTTCTAATCTTTCGTTTGTTTGGATCTGCTTAACAGCATCTTGATTTCTCATAAAGTCACTAGCTTCCATTTGCTCCAGTCTAACTCTGAAGGAATGAATCTCCTCAGTGAACTTTTGAGATTCTTTTACCATCTGGTAAATTCGACTTTTTAAGGCATTCTTCTCCTCATTGACCTTTTGGGCCTCCTTTGCCATTTGAGTTAGTCTATTTTTTAAGGTGTTGTTTTCCTCAGTCAGGCTGTTGACCCTCATTTCATACTTTTCCTGCATCCTTCTATTTCTCTTTCCAATTTTTCCTCCACTTCTCTTATTTGATTTTTAAAGTCCTTCTTAAGGTCCTCTATGGCCTGCAACCCGCTCATGTTTTCCCCTGGGGCTTTTGGAGCAGGACTTCTGACCTCACAGTCCTTTTCCCCGCTCTATGCCCCCAAAATAGGAGTCTAGGGTTGCATTTTTCTGTTTCCTTTGCCTTGGCATGTTGCCACTTAATTGCTTGACTTTGGGGCTTGTTGCCACACTATGGCTTCAAGGCCAGATAGAGGAATTTTCGTCCCGAACGTGTGGGGGGCAACTTCCGTTTCTGGCAAGCTGTGAACCCACCCAAGACTTCCACCCTAGATCACAATCCAGATCCAGGGAGGTTAAAGCAAGAGCGATTACCCCCCAAGACTGATCACTGGATCTCCCCACGATTTGTAGGCTGGGAGCCAGAGCTGCCTCTGAAAACTACAAAATGGTGTGTCTCCTCAGCGGCTTCTAGCCCCCAGGGGAGGGAGCTGAAGCATTCCCCAAATACCGGTCCCAAAGTCCATAGGACACTAACCTCTTACTTTGTCCTAGGCATGTCTATGTTGATAATTCTGGAGTCGCCACAGCTCCTGGTGTTCTGGGGTTCCTCCAGCCTGCTGCTGGCCCTGCCGCCCTGGAGCTAAAACCTCGGCTCAGGCGGACCTGGGCTCTGCTCGGTTCCTGCGCTCTGCGCTGCCAGGTCCCAGACCTATGCGCTGGTCCTTCCTGCAGGGCTGCTGGGCTGTCCTCAGCGGGAGGTTAGCTTCTCTGTGTCGTTCTGTGGGTGCTGGGGCTCCAGAAGTTGTTCAGAGTCCCCTTTTACATAGTTTGGGGGGAATCTGGGGGCAGAGAGGCTTGGATAAGCTGTTTCTACTCAGCCATCTTGGCTCCGCCCCCCTGATAGCACTGACTTTTAAGGGTTGTTCTGAAGATCAAATGAGGTAATATTTGTAAAGAATTTGGAAACCTTAAAGAAGTACAAAAATGCTACTTTTTAGTCTTCTTTATCATTATTATTATTGTTATTCTTATTTTAGGAAGATTTCTACAGTATGGTTAATTTGCATTTTTTTAAAATTCAGTACTTAAATGAAACTGTTTATTATCTCACAATAAGGGCAGCTAGGTCGTACAGTGGATGAGAGATTCTAGAAAAGGTATTTTGGTTGTTTTTTTTTTTCTTTCAATTTTGGGATTTATTCCATTAGTGGATCTCAGAGTCAGGGTTTCTTTGCCCTTTTAGGCTTTAAACTTTTAAAAGTAGAACTATGGTTCCTCACTCTCCTGGATGTAGCCATCTGTTCAGCCTTGAGGAAATACATAGGAGTGAAAGCAGTCTTCCAGAAGCAGGCCAATCTTGCCATTCTTCCACTCCTCTTCTGGATTTCTCCTGGTTCTTCTTTCTTATGCAAAATTTCTCCTGCAGGGAGTCTTTTTTGCTCCTTTCTTCCTGCCCAGAGGCAGAACAGGGCATAATGAGACTGCTACTGCTCATGGCATGGCATTCTTGTGATGAGTAAGCTGCAGTTCTACACAAGTCTCTTGGTTCAGGACACACTTATTGACAGATTTGTCATAGATCACATCAACAATACTAGTTTTTTTAGTATAACCCTTGGAGCCCCAGAAGAAGTTGCCCACACCCAGCCTCAGTTCCTGATACTACTTGTCACCTGAGACTCACATTGTATGACTGTAGTGAGGGCTGATCTTGGTGGTGACTGGTGGGCAGCCGAGTTCTACTTGTGCTCCTTGGGGAAGGGCTTCTGCTAATCCTCACTCTTGCAGGGCTTGTGACAGTTTTGCTTTAAAATATTTTAAAATGCTCTATAAAATGTTATTTTCTATTTGAATTGTGCGTTTTAATGTATATAAGCAGCTTATGTATAGCTACAAGAAATCATGCAATATAATATAATGCCAACAGAATAATCAATCAATCCCTAATGGAATCTAAGAATTTAATGGATCTCCCCAATTCCATTTCACTGCTTTTCTCCAGCCCATACTTGCCTTAAAACACTCTAGAAATAGGTATTCATAGTCTTCCTAAAGACCTTCAGAACTAATTTCATGATTTCTTACATTTCAGGCAATATTTCTAACACAGATAGAAAATAGACCAGATGATATCTGAGGGCCCTTCCAACTCTAGAATTCTATAAGTAGATACTGTGAGGCTCTGTGAACAGGTAATTTTGATTTCTATATTGTACTTTAAGACTATGAATTCATTTCTGATCTCTTTGGGGATGGAGAACAACTGTGTACTATTCTTTTTAAATAATTACACTTAATATAAATCAAAAGAGTTATTAAAATATAATTTGACTTTCTCTTTGGCTATATAATTAAATATAGTCAGAAAATCAGAGATACTGATTTTCAAAAGTTAAATGGATGCAGGTTTTGGAATACCAAAAGAAATAGGTTGCTTTTCAGGTATGTAGTCTTGGCTACATAAAGTCCAGAAGTCAGGGGTAAGGAAACAGATGAAGAAAAGAAAGGTTCATTGGTCTAGAGTGAAAAATGTCTGCAGAATGGTGACAGACAATACACAGGAGGTAAGTTCAGACAGATGAAAGTGACTAGAGAGAAATGGAAAGCAATGGAAAAATGGTGCAACGTTCTGAGGAGAGGAGAGGTGTAGTGGTAAGAGCTAGTAGTGGCAGTAGAGAAGGCAGATAAAAAGGAAAAGATGCCAAAGACCTAGATAGGAGACTGGATTATTACATAAAATGACTCTTTAAATCTGGCTGTGGTGGCGAGAGGAAGGAATGGAGTCATGAGGTGTTATGGTAGAAATACCAGCAGGACTTGGCAGTGAGTGAATATTCATGACACAGAAGAAAGACCAAAATAGGATCTGATGATGGGAATAGCAAAAGGGTAATGAATAAAGTGATTGAGGAATGAAACCAAAATAAGGGTATTCAAGTTTGAGGCTTTGCTTCTGTTGTCTCGCTTTACTGAGGGAAGAGAAAAAACCAATTTCATTTATCCAACATCTGTTTATTAATTGTTATGTTTAGGGCATTGTGCCTAGGAATTAGGAGAAATCTGGGAGGACATGGTTCTTCGAGCTCATGCAGCTTACAAACTAATAAGGGGTATGTACATAAGATAGTTTATTTGGTAACCAAACAGTTCTAATGGTTGTCTGTGTGGTTGTTGTCCCTTGTTCTGGAAGAGGACCAAAATGACATCAAGCGTGTTTGACTGTGACTGATCAGACCAATATGAGCTTGGAAGGCTCTACCATAGGTCAGGGGCATATGAATATCTGTAGCAAAGATGTCTCTAAATTTGTGCATCTCACATTTACGTAAATAAAATGACTCTAATAAATGTATAATGTAAGGAGGACACCAAGAACAAGGATTATGGAAGTTATAACCCTTTACATCTATTGGAGGAAAAATGGTGTCTTGAGCTCCTCTGCAAATAACTGATTCATTTAGCCATATAATTATACATAAGTAGAGAGGGTATAGGACTGTTGATTCATTGGAAAGAGGGTGGAGAGCCTTCACAGGATAAATATGTCTTTTTCATAAAGCATTATACCTCAACTTTCTTTTAACTGCTAATTAACCACTCTGCCTTTGATTGAGTAATTAGCCACAATCTCACAGCCAGTATCCCTTTTGCCTTTCCTATTCTTCTTACTTTGATCTAGTACTTTTGAATGAAGTATATAAAAGAATGGGGCAGCAAAAATGTGTTCTTACTATCAAAGCCCAGAGTCCCACAGATGGGCAAATGTCAACTAAAAACACTGGACCATAAATGGCTCTTCAATTTTTCCATTAGCCATAATGGTCAACAATGTTTCTACTTAGAAATCTGTAGGTGATTTATGGATTCAAAAGTAGAGTCTGTTTTTAATTAGACATCTTAAAAATAGATTCTGTATACTATTGAGTCTTCCTTGCTTCCCCTTGATGTACACCTGGTCACACTAAGTGACTTGAGGTCTACATCAAACTGACTCATTTTTAGAAGTCTGCTGGCAGAGTTCCACTCTGAACAAAGGCTTTGGCACATTTGTGAGCTAGGAAAGTCTTAAATTGATTTTTAGCCTGCAGGCATCAAAGTTCAAACAGTCAGCAAGCAAGCACTCAGTATAAGTTCCAGATTTGTTAAGGAAATCAAAAAGGAGAGTGAAATCTGAGTCATTTGCTTCTCTCTATTGAATCTTGAACTTCCTTGTACTCTTTCACCTTCAAGAAGAATGCATATAATCATCTTCTCTCCCCTAAGAGGCTGACACTGCACAGGAATTCCCCTTCCGTGGGTAAAAGGCAATTTCCCCAAACTCTTGAACTCTGAGCTGCTAAACAGGCAACTCCCAAAGATGTTGCTATCCAGAATGTTCTCCTGCTATTGGCAGAAACTCTGAGGGTCTTCCCATCCGAGACTGATATTTTTGTGATGGCAAATTTGACCATATTCTGTCTTGATTCTTACCTAACCTTTATTCATTGAATGGCATAGTCTCAGACAAACTGAGACCTGGGGGAAAAACATAATTTAGAAAGGCCAAGGTCACCCACTATATCTTGGGCTATCACCAGTCATCTTGATTTTTGTCTCCACTGGACTTCAATGACTCTGGAAGAGAGTGAGACTAATGACTTTTCTTAGCTCTGCCTCACTTAAATCCAATAAATGGTCAAGACATCGCCTTCATGGTGTCATTGGTTCTCTTTAAGAATGAAGGATGGGCATTTGAGCAGGTTCGGCTGCGGCGGCGGTGGTGGATCTCGGGGCTCTCTGGGAAAAGAGTGAGGAGCGGCTGCGGCGCCGTCGGTTCCCTCCGCTCATCTCCCTCGGGTAGCCGGTCGTACGGAAGGGCGGCGCCGCCTGCCGCCTCCCTCCGAGCCGTGCGAGGCCGACTCCGACCCCACCCCCCCCGCTTGTCTCTGCCGCCCGTCCCTCCACCCCCCCCCCCATCTCCTCGTCGGTCCGTCCGTCTCCACCCGCATCTTTGCAGGATTCCCCCCCGCTTCCTGCCACTCCTCCGCCCTACGTCTCTGGGGCTGCGGGGAGCCCACGGGGCCTGAGGAGATCGCTGGGCTGAGGCGGCGGCTCCGGCTCCATCATGTCTGCTGGAGGGGACTTCGGAAACCCCCTGAGGAAATTCAAGCTGGTGTTCCTGGGGGAGCAGAGCGTTGGAAAGACATCTTTGATCACCAGATTCATGTATGACAGTTTTGATAACACCTACCAGGCAACAATTGGCACTGACTTTTTATCAAAAACAATGTATTTGGAAGATCGAACAATCAGGCTGCAGCTGTGGGATACTGCGGGTCAGGAACGTTTCCGTAGCCTCATTCCCAGTTACATCCGTGATTCCGCTGCAGCCGTAGTAGTTTACGATATCACAAATGTAAACTCATTCCAGCAAACCACAAAATGGATTGATGATGTCAGAACGGAAAGGGGAAGTGATGTCATCATTATGCTAGTGGGAAATAAAACAGATCTTGCTGACAAGAGGCAAGTGTCTATTGAGGAGGGAGAGAGGAAAGCCAAAGAGCTCAATGTTATGTTTATTGAAACAAGTGCAAAAGCAGGATACAATGTAAAACAGCTTTTCCGACGTGTGGCAGCAGCTTTGCCTGGGATGGAGAGCACACAGGACAAAAGCAGAGAAGACATGATTGACATAAAACTGGAAAAGCCTCAGGAGCCACCAGTTAACGAGGGAGGCTGTTCCTGCTAATACCATGTGACTCCTTGAATCCTTCCCCAGAACCTCACTGCTTTTGCCCCCCTACTCTTCATTGACTGCAGTGTGAATATTGGCTTGAACCTTCCCCCCCTTCAGTAATAACGTATTGCGATTCATCATTGCTGGCTGTCTCGTGGAGATGATCTATTAGCTTCACAAGCACACACACACACACACACACACACACACACACACACATGCGCGCACACACACAATGTCAGTGTCTTCATTATTTATATAAAAAAGCCAAAATATTCCAGCATATTCCAGTGATAACTTTAAAAACTAGGTACATTTTCTTAACATTTGTTCCTTTTTTTAAATATGTTATGATAGTGCACTTTGAAATTATGGAAATCTCAAAGGTCTGAGTTTGACTTGGTTAAGGAGCAATATGTTCAGAATAGCACTCACCTTTCTACCTGATCTTTCCCTCTCTCTCCCACTATTCCCCCAAACCAACCTGCCCCTGATACCTTTACCCCTGCCTTACAGAACAAATTAGAAGTACTCCATTAGCAGTCAAGGCAGGCAGATTTGGAGTATCTAAGTCAGCCTTCAGCATTAGGGATAACCCAAGCCCCTGTCTTTGGGCAAAGATTGATACCATGAACCTTCTAGCTCACTCATGGAATTCCCTTGAGACAAAGCCAACCGGCATTATAGAAAGAACAGTGTTCTGATGGGGGATAGGCTTAGGGAATGATTCTTTATAATGAGTCAGCTTGAACACATTGGAGGGAGCCAGTTGATAGTGACTGAGAGTCTAGTCTCTTTGACCAAGAAAAATGACTCCCTTCATATGTGTTTACCCAAACACTGCAAGCAGCAAACAACCAGGTATTTCCATCTATGTTGCATTTTTTAAAATGATTGCACCCATTCCTCATAGTAAAATTGGAAAGACCTTATGGACACTCCCCCATCAAGGTTTTAAGACTATGAAGTGGGAGCTCTACTACATTATTGAGAAACTTTAAAAGCAACAGATTTTTTTTCCCTCTGTCTTTAATGCAGTACAGACAAGGCACTGTGTAAGTATAACTCCCCAAAGAAAGAGTGGAAGGATTTCAGGTTTGACCCTGGTGTAACTGGCAGAAAAGGTTGTGAGCAGAAAGACAAAAACCCTCAGAAAAAATAGCACATACTTTGCTCAGGACATTTGAGGTCAAGTTGGAGAGGGTAGCAGTTTACTTGTAAGCCCTCCAAGCCTTTGTGGATGAGGAGAGAAGAAATGAAATGAAAGATTATGCAGGCTTATGCCATTAATTTCTGGCCTTTTTATGTTGGGTCTTCCAGGTCGGTTTGGTTTTTTCCATTAGATCTGTATAGTTTGGTTAATTAACCAGGAATTTAGTTTTATATTTAACTAAGCTACAACAATTATACAATTAACAATTTTTCCTTCGGTGATATTTATTTCCTTGCCTTTGTTCCTTTTTTAAAAAAAATTCCTATCTTTTTGGCTGTTGTGTCAAGGAATCTGTCTTGAGCTTGGTCAGTGTGGCGATATGTAGCGCCTCCCCACCCTCCAACCACCGTTTTCCCCCCACCCCTGGAAAAAAACACTGCAAACAATACACTAGGAGTGCACCCTTTTATCCTTTACTAGTTATTGTGAGATTGCTGTGTAAGTCAATAAACACATTTGTAAATACATTGTTTGCAGAAAGAGAATTGCGGAGTTATAGTGCAGGATGGCCATTCCAGAATCTGTTGTAAACATTGCTTAACATAATATAATAAAGGTGAAATTTCAATGAAGAATGAAGGATGAACAATGACAGTAGACAAGACTACTAAAAACATGTACAGAGAACCTCCTCTATTGCAAACTCTCTTTAGGTAGAGAAGACAGCTTTAATAAGCAAGCATCTCTATGGCACCTTCCATTAGGATGAAAGAAAAAAGTAGCTCACCTTTATATATAGAGGTTCTCTAGGGTGATCAATAAGAATGCAAGCATTTTCCTCCCACACCGGATTGAGATTCTTGTGTATTATTTTACTTCTAAAAACTTCTTTTCCTCCAATTTTAAACTTCACGTATGGATCACTTGTCCCTGTTTAGAGAGAGGCACATTGATCCATGTTAATTATGTCATCATGCAAACAGGAAAGGTGTCTCCAATCACAAAATGGGTAACAGAAGACCATGAAGAACATCATATGATAAAAATAAGACTTACAGATCTTTTGTTTTCCTTACAAGGTGAAAAATCAGTCAAGATATTTTTACATCTGGACAAGTTTTCTTCTTTATAGGGAAACCTTGTCCTAGTATGAATAATTATAGCAGCCATAACAAGGGTTTCTATACTGAGATATTTAATTCAAGTACTGACAATAATAATAGGTCACACACACACACACACATGTATATGTATAGTGCTTTGAGAGTCGCAAAAACACTTTAAGGAAAACATCTCATTTGATATGATCCTGACAACAGCCCTGACAGATAGGTGCTTCATTTTACTGATGAGAAAACTAAGCCTGTGAGAGGCTGTCACTTGCCCAGGATCACTCCACTATTAACTGTCTGTGGTAGGATTTAAATTCAAGTTTGCCTGAGCCCAGCACTCTACCCACTAGGTCACTCAGATGCCTCTATCTTCTGGTTGAATACAATTCATTAATTAGTTTTAGTAATTTTATATTTGTGACTAAAACTATATATTTTTTAAAGTGAACTTAGGGAAAATGAAATTCCAAATTTATCCTCAACTCCACTGTTAGTAATGATACTGCCTTCTCTCCTTTAAGATTTTTTAAAAGTTAGAATATTGGGAAGGGAACAGAGATAATGAAATTTTAAAAAACAAACATAAACCTAAATATCCCTGTGATTTAGGTCAATTACACTTAATCTATTCTCCAACCCTAGGGGTAGACCAATCTAGACTAAACCACTCACAAAAAACATTTTATTTACCATCAGGCAATCTGGAGTTTAGTCTTTGCTTTACTTCTAGGTAGCTGTGTGACCTTAGGTATGCCCCTTAATCTTTCTAGATCTCAATTTGCTCATTTAAAAAAATGAGGGTATTTGGCTACATGATCTTGAAGGAAGTATTCAAATATGAGTCTATGATTCTATGAGGTCATTCCTGTACACTCAGAATGTTTTTAAAGATTCCAAGAGAAGTATGTTAAAAAAATTCCCTTAGCAAGTCATTCCTAGGTCAATTTCTTAGGTCCAAACCTCCCAAACCAATTATCTATAACTTTTCAACAAGGAAATTACTATCCAAATATTTTTTGATCACTGTATTTTTCTCAAAGTTCTCTACTTTCCTCTTGAGATGGGCAGTCATGAAAAGAAGATAATACTTTAATCTGGGACCAGTGAAAAATGAGAATAATAGGGAGAGCAGAGCTTTGCATTCTTTGCCTTTCATTAAAACACCAGGCTAGGTTGTGGGATGCAAGGGCAAAAGAGAAATGATAACCTGCAATGCCTTGTTCTGACTTCTGTCTGGTTCCCTTTGCTGAAGCATCACTGATGCTCCCTGAGTCTGAGGGTACCAGTACTTTGCCATGGACCCTTTTCCCTTCTTTCCTCTATAACTTCTGCCTTAGGATCTCTTTCATTGCTATTCTCATAGTCATTCTCTCTCTGTCTCTGTCTCTCTTTCTCTGTCTCTCTCTTCCCCTCTCCCTTTCTCCATCCCTCCTTCCCCCTCCCTTTCTTACTACTCTGTGGTGAAAGCACCACCATACTTATTCACTCAGTTTGCACCATTGGAAAAAAAATTTGACCCTTCCTTCTTAATAACTACTGACATTAGCTCACAATTATATAGCATTTACTATGTGCCAGGCACTGGGTTAAGTTCTTTACAATTATTGTCTCATGTGATATTTTTTCAACCTTGGGAGGTAGATGCTATTATCATCCCCATTTGGGGACACAACTAGTATGTATATAAGGCTGGATTTGAACTCAAGGTCCTCCTGACTCCAGGGTCGGTGCTCTATTCACTGTGCCACCGAGCTGCCCCTCTGCCTCTTATTCTTGTTACTTATTATTCTTTTAAGGAGATTTTTACAAAATGATTTGTGTTTTTTTTATTATCAAATTCTTAATGCTTAAATGAAACTGCTTTATGTCTGACAATGCTAGCTGACCGAGGTTTTACTATAACATAGTAATTGCTTTTATACACTCTTTGGTAAGACATTCATTAGCTTCCTGGACCAGTACACTGTAGCTGAAGCCTTCAAAAGACACCTCTGGTGGAGAGAGGGGAGACTACAGGTGAAGAATGAGGCATGATTTTTCACACATGGCCAATGTTGATTTCTTTTAATCGACAATTTATTTGTTTCAAGGGACAGCATTTTTCAAGCAGAAGAACTAAGGGGACATGATAGCAATATCTTTTTTAAAAAAACATCAAAATAGATATTTTTTTAAAATCAAGAATACAAGATAATTTTAGGAATGACCTTTTTTTCCCCTTCTGCTGCTGTACCCTTACTTTTATTGTTTTTTTTTCTTTTGTGTGAAATCAACATCCTTCCCTGCATGGCATAGATTTATAGTAAAAGAACCTGGCTTAGCATCCCCCTATTCCACTTGTTACTTGTATGATCTTGGGCAACTCAAGTGACCTCTCTGGGCCTCAGTTTTCTTCATCTGTAAAATGAAGGGATTAGAATTAATTCCTTAGAGGTAATTTGCAAATTACCTCTAAATTCACTTCCATTTCTAGCTCTATGGACCTATAATCCCTACAGTATGATCCAGATATTGCTAGTTTTTGACTCAGGGCAGAGAGTGTTTTTTTTTTTTTTTTGTTTATTTGTCTGTTTGTTTTTTGCCTTTTTTTGGAGGGCAACTGGGGTTAAGTAACTTGCCCAAGGTCACATGGCTAGGTTTTTGTTTGTGTGTGCGTTAAGTGTCTGAGGCTGGATCTGAACTCAGGTCCTTCTGACTCTGGGGACAATGCTCTACTTACTGCGCCACCTACCTGCCTGTGGTTTATTTATTTATTTATTTTTAATGCTAAGTAATTGCTTCTACAAGGGTAATTTATTTGTAAAACTAATATGGTTCAAAAAGCAATATTCAATTTAAGTTGATGATTCTGGCATTTTTAAAAAAAAGTTTCATTTGACAAATGAAAAAAGTGAAGGTATTTTAATGGACAGTGCCCTCTTTTTCATTATAGCTTCACTTTTAATGCAAAGGAGTAAGGATTCTGCTACATTAAAGAGTTTGCCCATGAGAAATAATATATCATAATCTGCCTGTGAGAGGCAGCTGCAATTTTCTGCCCACTTCTCAGTTACATGTTCCTACTTACCTATGCTTAGATTGCTCCTACCTCCACAAGGTAGGAGGAGGTAGGAAGAACCATATAAAGAAGCATATGACTCTACAGAACCATGTAAAGCTGCAAGAATGAGGCAGAAAAGTAGGTTCAACATCTGGAGTCTTGCTCCTGGTATCCAGTCCCTGCTGCAGTCTCCTTACCTGGGGTCCTCATCTCTTGTTGTTCCAATTGTTCACCCTGAATTCTGGAAAAGACACTTGCCTATTAAAGACACTCCTACTAAATCTCTAGCACAGTGCTTCATCATGGTCCCTGGTGAACCATGGATTCTCAAAAGACTATGGTGGCAGGGAGGCTAAGTAGCACAGTGAATAGAGCATCAGCCCTGGAGTCAGGAGGACCTGAGTTCAAATTCAGCCTCAGACACTTACCACTTACTTGCCGTGTGACCTTGGGCAAGTCACTTAACCCCAATTACCCTGCCTTCCTTCTTCCAAAAAGACAAAAAAAAAAGAGTATGGGAGCAGAATATTAGCTCTGGAAGAGCCTACAAAGAAGAAAAACATCAAGTTTGGTCCTGTGGTTGACTGTCTGTGCTCAAATGGCAGAAGCTTATTACTAGGAGACCTGCAAGATGATGAGCTTGTAGGCTAAGCAGCTCTTGAAGGTCACCTAATAAGTTAGTCTTAGCTTGGGTTGAGCTGATGTGTAAAAGGCTCCAAATCTACTTTACTAAACAAAACAGGGCCTTAGAACCCCTTCCAAGCTATACTCACTTAGATAAAAAATATGAAAATTGACTGTAATTGTCTGTGTTCAAATAGCAAAGTAACCACAGTATTAACTGTGCAATATATTACATTAGGTTTCAGGAGAAGAGATGAATAAATGTACATGATCCTGACCTAAGGAAATCACATCATTATTTCTTCCATAGTGTAGGAGGACCTGTTTACACTCTATACCTCTCATTCAAGTCTCCACTCCTCGTAATGTGGCTTCCAGCCTCACCACTCAACTGAAACTGCTCTCTCCAATGTTAACAACCATCACAACTGCTAAATCCATTGACTTTTCCTTCTTCAGTCTTCATTCTACTTAAACTATTTTGCAGCTTCATAAAAACACAAATGATTAATTTCTGGATATTTTCTCCTCCCTTGGTTTGAATGCCATTGCTTTCTTTTTCATCCTCCTCCTTTTATCTCTCTGATCATTCCATCTCTGTCTCCTTCACTAGATCATGGATTCCTGATTCTACCCCTTACACATGGGAATAGCCTCAAGGCTTTGTCTTGGACTGTCTTCTGTCTACATTTTCTCTTTGGGTGATCTCACTAGCTCCCCTAGGCTCAATTATCACCCCAACCAGGTAATCCCCAAATCTATATATCCAGTCCTAATTTCTCTCCTCAACTCCACTCCTTCATTAACAAAGGACTACTAGACTATTGGACATATTTACTTAGAAGTCTCAGGCAACTCAAACTCAACATGTCCAAATCATAACTTATTATAGCACACTCAAAATTCACCCCTTTCCCCAAACCTCCCTATTCCTGCCAAAGAGAATGCCCCCATCACTGCTATCCCTGACTCTAGGGAAACATCATTCCCATTATCAGATCTGTTGTAAAGTCTTGTCAGTTCTACTTCTATTACATCTATATTTATTCCCTCCTCTCTCCCCTCATGTGACTTCTAACTTGGTTCAACCCCTCATCATATCTTGCCTAGACGACTGCAAAAGTCTTCTAAAACTGGGCTCTCTGTTTCTAAGTCCTCCTTCCAATCCATCCATTGTACCACTACTAAGCTGATATCTGTAAAACACAGATCTACACACTGTTCACTTACTCTTCAATGGCTCCCTATTACCTCTAGAATAAAATACAAAATCTTTAGCTTGGCATTTAAAGCCTTTACAATATGATTCCTAATGACTTTCCTCCTTTTATGCCCACCCCTTCATGCATAGGATTCCCATCAAACAAACTTATTAGTTGTTGTCTATACACAACATTTCATCTTTTACCTCTGTCTCTTTGCTCAGGCTGTCTGTCTCCCATATTTAACTTGTACTGGTTCCCTTCCTCCCATATCTTAGACTCTCTCACTTCCTTCACAGCATAGCTCAGGAACAACTTCCTAAACAAAGACTGTCCTGGTACAGTTCTTCCTCTTTCACCCTCTGTAAATATCTTCTGCCACCTGAATTACTTGGTATCACATCCTGTTAACTTATTTGTGCACATGTTATATCCCCCTAGAAGAATATGGCCTTCTCAAGGGCACGTGCTGGTTTGTGTATAAGAGGGGTCTTTCTGCTACTAGAGCCTGATACACTGCATTGTGCATGTGGTTCTTCCGCTGTTTTGCAGTCATGCCCAAATCTTTGTGACCCTATTTCTTGTCAAAGACACTGGAATGGTTTGCTATTTTCTTCTTCAGCTCCTTTTACAGATGAGGAAACTGAGGCAAACAGGATGAAATAATTTGCCCAGAATCATATGCTAGTAAGTGTCTGAGACTAGATTCAAATTCAGGAAGACGAGTCTTCCTGACTCCAGATTCAGCACTCTATCCATTGTGCCACCTCGCATAGAAGATTTTTAATAAATGTTGGTTGAATTTTTTAATCTAGGGAGATGAACATGCACAGATAAAAAAAACCCTGGGAACACTTACCAAAAAAGGCCCCACAAGTGCATATAGACAGAATTTGTGGTTCACTTGGCTGGAGCTTAGTGCTAATGAGGCCAGATGACAGATTCAATTAAAAACCTTGGCCAGACATACCCCAGATGTATTTCACTGAATCACAAAATGAACCGGGCTAGAGACTGCAAATGGCTCAGTACAATTCCATAACAACTAGTGGAAAAACACCTCAAAGTGCACACTCTACTCCATGTGGGTCATTCCTGTCAATTCATCACCCTCACTTCCTTATTTAATACTGTAGAATGGAGTTTGATAAATCCCTCTTTCTAAAGCACTTCCTGTGACAGATGCTGTGTTCTATTTTTAATTTTTATTAAATTTTTACTTGAACAAAGCCTACCTTATTTTAAGTCCCCTTTCAAGCTCTCAACTTGACAACTTGGACTGGTTTGGAACCTTTATCATTTTAGGTGTTTCTTTTTGAAATATCCAGTCTCTTTATTTTCTATATAGAGAACTGGAAACAGAGCTGAAAACAGTGTGGGGCAACCAGGAATCTGTCTCAAGACCCAGAAAAATGCTTAATAAATGTTTGGTGACTGACTTCACAAATATTTTAACAGCACCTAGTTTTTTGAGGACTTTTTTGGGTCTGTACCTGTGATTTCCCTGATGAATGGAACTCCCCAAACCCATTCCAATGCAGGTATACACTTGTTTCCAATTTATAGTCTTAGAAAGTTACTGGGGATGGGAGGGCACTAGGTCAAAGTGAATTGCCCCCCATTACCCTTCTAGGAAGTGTAGGAGGCAGGGCTGGAATCCAAATCATCTAGACTTTGAGACTGATTCTTTATCCACAATACCAAAGTGTATCTACTCTCAATGACTTAGAAAGATTAATGAGTTAAAACAGGAAACTATCACACTCCATGAATAAAACACAACTGCCAACACAGTAACCAACATCCCCCAACCCCACCCCAGTCAGTCAGTCTACAAGTCAACAAGAATTTATTAAGCATCTACTATGTGCCAGGCAAAAGATAGTCCTTGATCTCAAAGAACTCACAGTCTATTGTGAGAAGTATTACAACCAGTTATGTGTAAACAAGGTGTATGCAGGATAAAGTGGAAATAATGAACATAGTGGAGGACCTAGCATTAAGATCAGAAAAGGTTTCTTATAGAAGATGGGATTTTAGCTGGTACCTGAAGCCAGGAGATGGAGATGGTGGAAGAGAATTCAAGGAATGAGGGATCCCCAGTGAAAATGCAAAGGCAAGAGATGGAGCATCTTGTGAATGTAACACCAAGGAGGCTAGTGTCACTGGCTTGTAGGATATACAGTAGAGAGTAAGGTGTAAGAGGACTGCAAAGGTGAGGGAGAGCCTGGTTGTGAAAGACACTGAATACTAAAAGTAGGATTTTATATTTTATCCCAGAGGCAACAGAGAACAACTGAAGTCTGCTGAATAGAAGGGTGAGGGTGACATTTTAAAAAGATCAATTGGACACCTAAGCAGATGATGGACTGCGTTGGGGAGAGACTTGAGCCAGGGAGACCAAGCAGAAGGCTAATGCAATAAGCCCGATATGAGGTGATAAAGCTTGCACCATTGTGTTGGCAATGTCAGAGGAGAGAACTTGTCATAATTATCTTGTATTATTTTTCCATTATAAATAGCACTTAATTTTAGCATGTATTTTTTGTGATGCTTTTCCCAGGGACCCATATTTCTAATAACAACTGTTCTTTTTAAAAATTCAACTGATTTAAGTTGATGAAAGAATGCAAGAACTAATGATTTAAATTTTTATTTCTTTTTTTTTGGAGGGCAATTGGGGTTAAGCGACTTACCCAAGGTCACAAGTAAGTGTTAACTGTCTGAGGCCGGGTTTGAACTGAAATAATGATTTTTAAAAGAATGTAATACATAAATAGCACTGAATTTGTAATGAGAAGACATCAGTTAAGACTTCTGCCAATCACTTAACATCTGCGGGCCACGGTTTTCTCATTATCATCCTAGTGTCTCATTATTTCTAAGATTAATGACTTAGGTTTTTATATTATTTTGTAGTTTTAGAAGCATTTCCCACAATATATAAAGTGCTAGATTTAGAGAAAGTAAGGTCTCAGTTCAAATCCTGACAGCAGCTGTGTAACCCTGGGATATGCTGTCAAAATTTATGAGCTTTAGTTTCACTCTCTGAAAAATAAAGAAAATAATAGCACTGCTTCAAAGGTTATGGTGAGGATCAAATGAGATAAGAGACATAAAGCTCTCTGCAAATTGTAAAGCATTATATTAAACCCCAGATTTATTATTATTATTATTAATGCAGTTAAAGATAATTATATTTAGAATGAAACTCAGAGATAATATGGTTTAACCTCTACATTGTGCAGATGTCAGTCCTTAGGCATATGGAGACTAAATGATTGGGTCTAGAAAAGGGGTTTGGACTTCTAGTCCAATACTATATGATTAGATTATGGCATATATCAAATGGCAGAGTTGTTTTCAATAGGCATGCCACTGAATTAAAAATGGTGAAAAATTATGAACAATTTATATTTTACAAAAGAAAAGGAAAAACACAACAATACTCGCTTTGCTTTGGGGTTTCTCTGTTCACACATCAGTAGCCCTGGCCATCATCACCTTCTCAGATGCAATATTTGATCTCACCACAAGATGGAACTAACACTTCTTTCGCCAAACCAGAGTTTGAAGAGCACATGTTGAAGGATTCTCTGTGGGTCTAATTTTTTTTTTTATTGATATGCATTTTAATTATCTTGTTGTACTATTATCTTCACCAAAGTAAAAATCTTTCATTACCAGGAGAGAAAATAAGAGAATAGCAGACAAAAAATAGAATGTGATGTGCAGTAGAAATACCAGCAAAAGAGATCTCTTATTTAATTGGCACAAACTTCCAATGCAACTTTTACTCTCTCATTTTCTTTCAGGATTTCTTTCAAAATGCTTTCAATCTTTTCTCAGTTTTATAATTTGGTGCTCAAAGTACCTACTTTGTACCAGGT
Organism: Gymnobelideus leadbeateri; assembly: GCA_011680675.1. Classification (NCBI taxonomy): domain Eukaryota; kingdom Metazoa; phylum Chordata; class Mammalia; order Diprotodontia; family Petauridae; genus Gymnobelideus; species Gymnobelideus leadbeateri. The sequence continues at coordinate 120,714 of WOXC01012034.1, forward strand.
ATTAGGGATTTAAAGCAAAATAAAACAAAACAAAACAAAAAAACAACCCCGAAACGAACAACAACAAAACAGTTCTCAACCCCAAAGAAACTATATTCTATCAGAGAAGATAACATGTATGTGTATAGATACATAAAAAAACAGATACAAGGTGATTTGGGAAGGGGTGCAGAGGTATACAGTGAAATCAGGAAAGGTCTCATGCCAAAGAAGGTTATGCTTGAGGTGAGTCTCGAAGTACATTAAGATATTGAAAGAAATAGAAATGAGAAAAATGTCAATTCTAGGCATGACAGACAGCTAATACAAGAGTATGGAGATCAGAAATGGAAAAGAGAGTAATGCACATTAATTCTAGAAAGGAGTGATAGAACCAAATTTTGAATGAGTTTATTGAGAAGGGGAGTGGCATGATAGAGTTGAGCTTCAGGAAAATCACTTTGGCAGCTGTGTGGAGGATGGAGTGGAGAGATGAGAGGCTTGAAGAAGAGAAGTCATTGCAATAATCTATGTAAGAAGCAATGCTCAAGGGACCTGTGATCTGGAGTGGTGGCTGTATGGGTGGAGACAAGAGGATGGATGGAAAAAAAAATGGTCTGTACGTAAAAAAAAGGCTAGATGTGGCAACTGCCTGGCTTTGGGAGTGAGTTCAAGTAACAGATCAAAAATGACACTGAGGTTTTGAACCTATTGACTAGAAGGATGGTAGTGACTGTAATAGAGAGAGAGAGATTGAAAGAGGGGGTTGTAATGGGAGGAGATAAAGAATCTTATTTGGGGGGTGGCTAGGTAGTGCAGTGAGTAAGAGTGCCGGCCCTGGAGTTGAAAGGACCTGGAATGGGTTCCAGCCTCAATTACTTAACACACACACAAAAATAACTGGCTGTGTATCCTTGGGCAAGCTATTTAACCCCAATTGCTTAAAAAAAAAAAAGGGTCTTATTTGGACATGTTGAATTTGAAATGCTGTGGGACATCCAGATTCAAAACATCCTTCAAAAACTCCAGAGTTTTGCTACAAGTCATGTTACCTGGACTACTCTATATGGAAAAGTTAGTTCTGTTTGCTATTTTTATTCTGTCATGAACCCAAAGAGCCTGAACCCAAATTTGTTATCAAAATTATTATATTTGATATGATTATATATGATAACATATGTATATGTTATCATAATGATTATATCATAAAGCACAATATGTCAACACATCATTTTTCCTGAAGGCAAGCTAGTTGTAAATTTATTTAAACCTTATACAATCCATTAGTTTTCATGTAATTTAATTCAACTTTTAGAACTAAGCTTTCCTCAAGCAGGTTGATGCTTTTGATGGAGCAATAAACATTGTATACACAAGAGGGCAGCCTCCCTTCTTGTAGGAATAGCAGTATGTGATTCAAACAGAGTATTAGTTGGATTAAGAACAGAAGTAGCCATCTATTCCATTTGTACCTGTTGCTTCAAGTTAAATGAGTCGATTCTTCCTCAAAATTGAATCATCTTCAATCAGAACATGATGTATTTAAACAAAGGAATGGATACCCAAAGCAGTGAGTGATGGTCATGAGATAAATATAAAAGCTTCCTATCACATACTGTAATGGTAATGGTAATTTGAAGATCTTCGCTGCCCCTTAATAAGCCTAAGGGAATTTGAAGACCTTTCCTGATTTGAAAATAAACTCTGTCCCTTAATAGGCTGAATGTAATAACATGGAGCCTGTGGTGAGAGGAGTGGTGTGCTGAAGGGTGGAGCAGAGACCACAGGAAGCTGGGAGTCAGAGCCAACCAGATAGTTGGTAGGAGAGTTTGTTTCCAAGGAAGACAGATAGGCTTGTGAGTAACTATTGGTTTGTGGGAAGGCTAAAGGATGGTGTGGCTCTCAGCTATATTGTGGTGCATTAACTTCTATGCTGCTATGATGGATTTGGTTTCTTGATGTTGGGATTTGGTTTTCTGGTGTGTGAATAAATGCTTTGCTTCTGTCCTCTATATTATGAGTCTCCTATGTTTTGTGATTGAGCACCATGCAGGTATATTTATAGTGAACCTGGGCACTGTGAATATTTCATTGGTACTACATATACACATATGCTAATCTCCAATCCTAATCAAGCCAAGAGCATAATTAGCAGACTGGTTTTTTTTTAAGAGTACTGTGTCTCATAATAGAATACATTTGGTTCAAAGAACATCATCACAAAGATATTTAAAACTCTGTCAATAAACAAAAGTATCAACAATCAGACTATCTTCCTGAATACAGCTTTTTATTGAATTCTGCAATTTTCCTAGTTGTTTATAAGTGTATGCATCTGTTTGTAATAAACATATACAAACACACATATTGTTGCAAAATATAGTTGTTGCTTTTTACATAAGGGAAGACAAATTCAGAAGAAGCCTGCTGAAGCTGGAGAGAGTTACTCTGTGTAAATTGGAATGCTCAAATGGCTCTGTTGTCTCATTAATGTGGGAATTTCCTCCAATTATTTAGAGTGTAGTCCATCCATGTCTGTGGAACTTTTGTCCATGACCAACATTAGGTTCATTACAAGGATCCACTCAACAAGCTGGGGGCCTTCCTTAATATGTCCTCTCAAGGCAAGGATATAAGGGGACCACTCAAGCTTACCACAGTTGTTTCTTTTGCTTGCCATGTGATAATCCATCTTCTGTCCATATGCTCAGACTAACCACAATTAGTCAACAAATATTTAAGCCAATTAACATTTCAATCATCATCTATTAAGCACCTACAACATGACTGGAGCTTAGGGAAACAAAAATGAAAAATAGAAAGACAATCCTTGCCTCCAAGGAGCTTGCAATCTAATGGGGAAAACAAAACATATAAGGAAGCTGAAAATCAGGGGCTGAGGAAGGGTATCATATTGGAGGAGCCAGTCAGACACCCCATGGAAGTGTAGTCAGATGAGAAATGAGGAGGTGCCTGAGCTGAACTCTCTCCTTACACGGAAGTTTGGAATTCATGACCCTACCCACCAGAGAGGCAAAAATAGGGATGACGTAAAATACCAAGTCTGACTGAGGAAATATTACAGAATGAGGAGGTTACATCAATAATGAGCTTCCTAGAGCATGTTGGACAAGTCAGTCAGAGAAGTCTCCAGATGGTGCAGGCAGATGAGGAATGAGGAGATATCTAGTATAATCATGTATGCAATATTGCATATGCCAGGTCCTCATCTGAGTGCTGGGGATACCAAGAGAGACAAAACAAGTCTTTGCCCTGAAGGAGCTTACACAGTAGTAGAGGAAGCAATATGCAAATAGTGAGGTACATAGAAGACATGTATATGCAGAGTAGAGTGAAGGCACTTTACAGGGAAAGGCACTAGGATCAGGGGAAGAAAGGAGAGGCCCTCTGCAGAACATGGCCTTTGAGCTGGGTCTTGGAGGGACTGTAAGAAGCATTTGGACTTCACAACAAATAGTACTATACTATACCAACTCTTCATGTGTAAATTCTTCTATTCCATTACCACTGCTTAGCTGTGACTTGAAACAATGGAAACACTGCAAATATTTAAACAAATAAAGTCATGTTCCGATCAGGCTCTGGTTCGTTCTCATTCTCTCTCTCTCTCTCTCTCTCTCTCTCTCTCTCTCTCTCTCTCTCTCCCTCCTTCTGTCTCTGTCTCTTTCTCTCTGTCTTTGTCTCTCTCTCTGCGTCTTCTCCCCTTTCCTCCCCTTCCTTCCTTTCCCCCTTTCAATCTGTACAACTCATTAAAACATCGGCTGAACAAGATGGCTGAGTAGAAACAGCTCGTCCAAGCCACTCTGCCCCCAGATTTCCCCCAAACTATGTAAAAGGGGACTCTGAACAACTTCTGGAGCCCCAGCACCCACAGAACGACACAGAGAAGCTAACCTCCCGCTGAGGACAGCCCAGCAGCCCTGCAGGAAGGACCAGCTCAGCGGTCTGGGACCTGGCAGCACGCAGCGCGAAGAGTGCAGGGAGCCGAGCCGAGCCCAGGTCCGCGTGAGCAGAGGTTTTAGCCCCAGGGCGGCAGGGCCAGCAGCTGGCTTGAGGAACCCCAGAACACCAGGAGCTGTGGCAACTCCAGAATTATCAACATAGACATGCCTAGGACAAAGTAAGAGGTTAGTGTCCTATGGACTTTGGGACCGGTATTTGGGGAATGCGTTGGCTCTCTCCCCTGGGGGCTAGAAGCCGCTGAGGAGACACACCATTTTGTAGTTTTCAGAGGCAGCTCTGGCTCCCAGCCTACAAATCGTGGGGAGATCCAGCGATCAGTCTTGGGGGGTAATCGCTCTTGCTTTAACCTCCCTGAATTTGGATTGTGATCTAGGGTGGAAGTCTTGGGTGGGTTTACAGCTTGCCAGAAACGGAAGTTGCCCCCCACACGTTCGGGACGAAAATTCCTCTATCTGGCCTTAAAGCCATAGTGTGGCAACAAGCCCAAAATTCAAGTAATTAAGTGGCAACATGCCAAGGCAAAGGAAACAGAAAAATGCAACCCTAGACTCCTATTTTGGGAGCATAGAGCAGGAAAAGGACTGTGAGGTCAGAAGTCCTGCTCCAAAAGCCCCAGGGGAAAACATGAGCGGGTTGCAGGCCATAGAGGACCTTAAGAAGGACTTTAAAAATCAAATAAGAGAAGTGGAGGAAAAATTGGAAAGAGAAATGAGAAGGATGCAGGAAAAGTATGAAATGAGGGTCAACAGCCTGACTGAGGAAAACAACACCTTAAAAAATAGACTAACTCAAATGGCAAAGGAGGCCCAAAAGGGCAATGAGGAGAAGAATGCCTTAAAAAGTCGAATTTGCCAGATGGAAAAAGAATCTCAAAAGTTCACTGAGGAGATTCATTCCTTCAGAGTTAGACTGGAGCAAATGGAAGCTAATGACTTTATGAGAAATCAAGATGCTGTTAAGCAGGTCCAAACAAATGAAAGATTAGAAGGCAATGTGAAATATCTCATGGGAAAAACCACTGACCTGGAAAATAGATCCAGGAGAGACAATTTAAAAATTATTGGACTACCTGAAAGCCATGATCAAAGAAAGAACCTAGAAATCACCCTTCAAGAAATTCTCAAGGAACACTGCCCTGATGTTTTAGATCCAGAGGGCAAAATAGAGGTTGAAAGAATCCACAGATCACCTCCTGAAAAAGATCCCAAAAAGAAAACTCCCAGGAATATTATAGCCAGGTTCCAGAATCCCCAGATCAAGGAGAAAATACTACAAGCAGCCAGGAAGAAACAATTTCAATATTGTGGAAACACAATCAGAATAGCCCAGGACCTGGCAGCTTCTACACTGAGGATTGAAGGGCATGGAATATGATATTCCAGAGGGCAAAAGAACTGGGAATGAACCCAAGGGTCACCTACCCAGCAAAACTGAGTATTTTGTTTCAGGGGAAAATATGGTCATTCAGTGGAATAGAGGACTTTCAAGCATTCTTGAGGAAAAAACCAGAATTGAATAGAAAATTTGACATCCAGACACAAGAAGCAAGAAATGCCTGAGAAGGTAATCAGGGAAAAGAAATCAAAAGGAACTTATCAAAGTTGAACTATTTACATTCCTATATGGAAAAGCAATAACTGTGACTGATGATATCTTTCTCACTATGAAAATAATGGAAGAAGGGTGTGTGGTCATATGAATACATATGTGAATGTGTGTGTATATGGTTACAATTATATATGGATAGAGGGCATAGGTTGAATTTGTTGGGAAGGGAGAATACTCAAGGGATGAAATTATGAGGTGAGAGAGGAAAGTGGCAAGAGGAGATGGGGAGAGACAGGGTAGGGTAAACTATCCCATGTAGAAGAAGCAAGGGGAAGTGGTTGCAAAGGAGGGGGAGAATAGGAAGGCTAAAAAGGCAAAACCACATTCACATTGAATTTGGTTCAGGGAGAGAATGACATACATACTAAATGGGATATCTAAACCTGCAGCAGGATAGGGGGAAGGGGGATGAGAGGAGGGATGATGGATGGAAGGGCATCCTTGGGGGGAGGGGAGGTTGGAAGTACCTACTATAGAAGAGGGACAGGATCATGTAGGGAATGGACCAGGTGGGGGTTGGGATGAGTGGGAGGGAATTATAAGCAGCCTTGTACAATATATCTACTATGATAATGTTTTGCATAGCTAGACATGTACAACACATACTGAATTACTTATCTCCCAAGAGGGAATGGGTGACAAGGGAGTAAGGAAATGGATCTGAAACTCGAGGTCTTAACATTAAATGTTCCAAATATATATAAATACTATTATTAATACTCTTTTGCTTGTAATAGGGAGATAAGATGTGCAGGCATTGGGACACAAAGATTCACCTTCCTCTAATAGAAAAGTCGATGGGGGTATGGGAGAAGGTATGGGAGAGAGCAGATTGGAGGAAGCGATATCTTGTGGGATTACTATTCTGGGAGGTTGGGTAGGGGAATAATGGGGGGAAATGATTGTAACTCAAAATCTGGAGGAAATGAATGTTGTAAAACAGAAGTTAATAAAGCATTTGTTTAAAAAAAACATCAGCTGAAGGACATAATAATATTAATATGTAAAGCCTCTGCTAAATGCTCCTTTAATGCCACAACATCTTTGTGTAGCTATAAATGCCATGCCATGAAAGTGGCCATTTCTAGCAGGTTCTGCCAAGCTGGAAAAGCTGTGAGTAGGTTTTAGTGAACAATAATGCCTGTTGTCTGAGGACAAGTCTAACTAAGCTCAAGGAGGCATCATCAGTTTGGCTACAGGGTGATGAATTTTTTGAACACAGAAACTCTAAAAACCATTTGCATGAAGGGAATGCCTAACACCAGTGAAATTATCCATGAAGGATATATGGCATTTTTGTCATTGTTCAGTCATGTCCAACTCTTCATGAATACATTTGGGGTTTTCCTGGCAAAGATGCTGGGGTTGTTTTCCATTTCCTTCTCCAGCTTATTTTGCACATGAGGAGATGTAGGCAAACAGGGTGAAGTGACTTGTCCAGGATCACACAGTTAGTGTCAGAGGCCAAATGTGAACTCAGGAGGATGAGTCTTCCTAACTCCAGGTCTGGCACTGTGCCACCTTGCTGCCATATAAGGCATAATATAGCTTTTTAAAAATGGTCTATAAATTTATATGGAACTTGCTTTTCACACAGAATGTTAATGGAGCGGGAGAATTAGATTTACTATTCATGTTAACTGAAAGTTAGCATACATATTTTCAAAGAATGGATAGATAGGTAGACAGACAGACAGACAGATAGATATAGGAGGCACTTGAGACCCAAGAAATGCCTTAAAGTTGCTTTCTAAACAACTTTTAATCATGTGGAAATTTGAAGAGGATTGAAATCTATACCAGTTCTATAAAATATCCCGGGAGTAGTAGCTTAAATAAAAAATCTCAGTGTCAGCTTGTTCAGTTGCTGTTTTTATCTTTCTCATAAAAGCTGAGTACAGAATGTGTAAAGGGTAAGAATTTCTGTTAGAATTTGGATAAATGCTATTTAATTCCGTACTGTTGCACATATGGTATGACAATGGGCAGCATCTGAATATATTTTCCAATTAGCTACTGGAAGCTTCTGTGAATTAAAATGCGGAAGGAGAAGTGTTAAGTTACTTATTTTCACCTTAATCAAAATGACCACCACTACCAAACTAGTACACAGATTGATTTTTTAAAGTATTCTTTATTAAAATATTACATAGAGATTTTCATTTTAGAACATAGAAGAGTTTCTGCTTGGCACATCACAAAATATAGATACACAATTACATATTGTTATTCTCTAGATTTTATATGTGTCTGTGGTAAATTTTATTAAAAAATAGTAACAGACAGTAAAACAAGATCTAGTAGAGTGATAAAAATTGTATAAATCTAATATTTATTCTCAAAGTATGTTGTAATTTTCTACATTGGAAGCAAACCTTTCTGTTTGTGTTGGTATGTGTGAAATACTTAAACATGCAAAATATAATTATAAATTTGACAAAAACTGTAGGCCAATTAAGATGATCACTGCCCTGAATAAATTAGGAGACAACAGTACATTAGAAGTAGCAGATACTGGGGCAGCTAGATGGTGCAGTGAATAGAGCACTGGCCCTGGAGTCAAGAGGACCTGAGTTCAAATACAGCCTCAGACACTTAACACTTACCAGCCATATGACCTTGGGCAAGTCACCTACCCCCAACTGCCCTGCCTTCCCCCCAAAAAAAGCAAAAAAAAAAAAAAAAAGAAGTAGCTTCCACATTTACACCTGTTATAATGGATAAAATCCAGAACTAGTTACCTTCTGGGAAAATAAAATCTAGGATGGTTCAAAATACCATGTATGTATGACCAATGTATGGTCACTTACGTGTAATATGGGAATAGAGGCCCCTAGGTGGAGAAGTGGACAGAGCTCTATGAATTGGGGTTAGGAAGACCTGAATTCAAACACTTCCTCCAACTGTATTAATTGTTTGTAAGTCACTCAATCTCTCTGCCTCAGTTTATTAACCTGTAAAATAGGGACTATAATAGAACCTACCTCATCAGGTTCTTATGAAAATTAGCTGGAATATTATAAACAATGCACTTTGCAGAACCTTACAGCACATTACAGGGGTCACAAAAGTCTTGGTAAAGTTTTATGCTTTAAAAGCTAAGCTTTAAAGACTAAGACTTTTGGAGCTATTATTGTAACATTAATTATTATTAATTACATTATTATATTTAAAAGTTTTTGAAGTTTGCCTTAAGACTCACATTCTAAGCAAAATAAAAAGACAATAAAAATGTCATAATAATAATAATTTGCAAATAGATAATATTATATAATCAATAATAAAATAAATAATACATTTTATTTAAATTATTACAATAGATATCAAATATAATATAATGTATAATAAATATGATATGCTTTATTATACAATGCATAATAAATATAATAAAACTATATATAGAATATAATAAAATAATAAGAATAAAGATAAGAATCAAAATAAAAGAATTAAAAATATGACAGTTCTAAAAAGCAAATGACAATTTAAATCCTCTAACAAATTGTGCTTGGGGGACATAATAATTACCTGACTAATTTGGCACTTTCAGATTTACAAAGCACTTTACATCTACTACCTCAACTGAATTTCACAACAGTCATTAGAGGAAGAAGTTAGAGGTTTCATTTTACAGAAGGTGAGGTACCATTTCAAACAAAAGGAAACTGAGGCTGAGTACTTAGATGGATTGCCTGTGCTCACACAGCTAGTAATTGCTGGAGATAAGATTCAAACCAGAGTCTCAGCTGACCAGGTCAAATGTGCTTCACATTCTAGCAAATTGCCTCGGATATGGGCCAAATCACTCAAGATAGGTGTTTGTGTTTTTTTTTAAATGCCATCCATGTTACCTTTTCAAAAGTTATGTAAGTTTATTTACTTAATAAAACCAATGCTAATACAAAAATCTTCCTGAAACCAGTGAGGTTGGTTGTCTATTTCTCCTGGGCTAGCTGGAAAAAAATGTCCCACTACACTCATTACCCACACTGCCCAAATATGAAGAACTAACTACTGACTTTTTAGTTGTAGTTGCTAATGTCTTTTTGATTCAGCCTCACAGGGATTCCCAGAAAAACTAACAGGTAGCAGTGTCCCACTGAGGCACAACAACCCCTCCCCGACTGAGCTACGGTAGCCATACAAAGCTCAGGGTGATGAATGTTTTAAATTCAGGAAGGACATAATGCCTATGATCTTAGGGGGAATTATATTAGCTTAGACTAACACAGAGATCTTTCAACTCTTCTCCCAGTCTTTATACTATGCTGAGCTCCACCAATGAGTTAACCTTGAAATGAAATGGTGCCCTCAGAGGCCCTTTGAAGGTATATAGGGTTACACTAAAAGGTCACAGACTCACTTAAGTAGTTCTGTCTCCTTCTTCAACTGGTAATTACTCTATCAGCCACCATTCCTTCTGCTGATAGTATATCCAGTTCCTAACTGTATTTTCATTTTTAGAATATAATATTTCTAGTTTACACACAATTGTCTGGCCTGAGGGAAAAGTCCACAAACTTTTTGGCACCTATCTGTCATTCACGGGTTTTTTTTTTTTGTTGTTGTTGTTGTTGTTGTTGAGGTAATGGGGTTAAGTGACTTGCCCAGGGTCACACAGCTAGTCCATATCAGATAAAAGATTTGAACCTATGCCTTCCCAATTTTAGGCTGCCTCTATTTTGCCACATTGCCTCTGCTCATTCACAATACTTTTAACCTTACTTTTGAGTTCATAGCTGGATTAGAAGTATCACCTTGAAATATGAGGAAGCATTACTAAAGAAGGAAAGAATACCATTCCATGGTCCTGGATTGGTGAATTCTATCCATATGGGCAGGTAGGTGGTGCAGTGGATAGAGTGCCAGGCCAAGAGTCAGGAAGACTCATCTTTCTGAGCTTAAGTCTGGCCTTAGACACTTACTAGCCATGTGACCCTGAGCAAGTCACTTAACCCTGTTTGCCTTAATTCCTCATCAAATGAGCTGGAGAAGGAAATAGCAAACCATTCCAGTATATTTACCAAGAAAACTCCGAATGGGATCACAAAAAGTCAGATATGACTGAAATAAGTGAACCACAACAAGAAAGTAACTAACAAAAAGGAAAAAGGAGAAGGAAAATATCAACCTATAATCAGGCTCCCATGTTATATAGTTATGTAAGATATATACAATGTCCCAACAGGCTCTTGATGGTAAGAATACACTAAATGTGAGAAACATCAGTGTAATCTAATTGTAGATTTAGGGCAGTATAATTCAGGATGGTTTAATAGAACACAGAATGGTTAAGACAATGCAAAATGAAATCTTAAGCTAAAACAAAAAGAGAAATATTCAGATTGGGTTAGAGTGCAAGTTCTTAATTTGGGGTCTGTCAAACTGTGTTTTTTTTACAAACATTTGATACCTATATCTTATTATGATTGGTCATTTAATATTATAATTATTTAATGTATTATTTACATGTAATTGGTACTCCTATGTATCTTATTTTATTTATTTAGAAACAATATCCTGAGAAGGGGTTTACCAACCATGAGTTCTATGAGAGCAGCGGTTATTTTTTGCCTTTCTTTGTATCCCTAGCACTTAAAATAGTGCCTGGAACATAGTAGGAGTGTAAAAAAATTTTGTTGATGGACTGACTCCAAAAAGGTTATTCTATCTTAGATTACTAACTACTGACAAACCAGAAATTTTGCCAGCAAATAAGTATCCTTGGGGCTTAATAAAGCATAAATAGAGTTTGGGGTCAAAACCTTGAAAGGAAAAAGCAACACTTCTTGGGATATAGCTACGAAAATGTGAACTGAGTTGTAGGCAAGGAGTGGAAGGAAAAGACCAGCAGGAGGGTTTGCTTTCCACCTGGCATATATTTTTCTCAACAGGTGCTCCCCAAGTCTGTTCATTCTTTGTGTACACACATTTATATTTCTCTCTCTGTGTTTTTTAAAAAAATTCTTACCTGTAAATTTTTACTTAGCATATGTTCATAAAGAAAGACGTTCCTGCTATCTGTCTATACCAACCAACTATGATAACATAAAAGTAATATTCCATCCGCTGAAAAAGTCAGAACTTTAGACCCCAATTGGTCAATGGGAACACACAGCATTTGCCAAATTAAAAATCAGAAGAAAATCATAAAACAATTAAGGCCAACTTTTTTCAAGTTTTTTTTTTTTAACTTGTAACATGAAATGTTTCTTTTCCCATATGTGGCACTGCCAAGATTTTTAGGAACAGAGTCCTACATGCAGGTCATTGTAGATAATGTACAGACCAACAAGTTTGTGTTTGTACACACACACAAAAAGGATAGAAGGAGACATGTGCTAATTGGCTCTACCATCAGCTGGGTCTTAATGTTGGTTCTAGTATGGAAAAATGGAGCAACACCCCTAAGAGTCCTGGGAAACCAGCCTGGCTGAGTGAGAGGCTCATGGGAATTAGGGCTAGCCCCATGTTATACTCAGAGGACAAAGGGAACTAGAACCCTTTAAAAATGTTCTAATCTATGTTAAGCTGACCCCAGGCAACTCTGACTGCAATAACCAGGAGTAAGCTGGATCCCCAGAGGCCTGTCAGTTTCTTTGGGTATTTAGAGAATGCATTTATGTTATCATTAATTAGTCTAACTTTGTTTATGTGTACTCTCTCCTCCCTCTGGGGAAGGGGTTTAGTTTATCCAGACTTTATCACTATATACATATAGTAGTATTACATAAAATACAAATAAACTAAATGTTTTCAAGAATTCCCTTCTAGTTCCCATGAATGTCTTCTGCTCTATATTTAAATTACTATGGGAGTTGCAAGAACAGAAGCTGTAGGCTTAAGGGGGTATGGTAATTTTATTTATACAGTATACACACACACATACACACATATATAACACACACATATGTGTATGTATATGTATAAATACACACATATACATAAATATGTATGAGTATATGTATATATATATATGTATATATATGCATATATATACATATATATACACACACTAAAAAACTTTGTGAAAATATAATAGTTCCTTGATCTAATTACTAGTTTGTTATTTTTTATTGTTATTATGGTATGTGTGGGTAGAAAGAATTCTCCTTACTCCCTAGGTAATAAATAAGCAATTTAATTTAATAAGTATTTTAAAAGTAAATTATTTTTAAAATTGACTGTTTAATAATCTGCCAAACACAGCTATCTTAAGGCAAGCTCAGGTTAGACATTATCTTTCCATGGAGCAGAAGGGCAAAAGGTCCCTTGATGCTAAAATTCAGTTCAAATACAGACTGCCTCAAAGGTCAGGGATGTGCCAGGGTCTCTCACGCCTTTTCAGCATGCCAGACTAGATTCTAGCTCACCAGAGTCTGCTTTCCTCACTAATTCTGATAGCCTAGTTACCCTAGCCATGGTTTTGATAGACAGTGTATAAGTACAGTGGGAATCTCCTTCATCTCTTCATACTCATCATTAATCAAACAATACAGCTTTTGGCTACCATATTATAAGAGTTATGAATATCCCTGAAGTTTACCTCTGCTTGATGTAGTTTCTTCATCTTGATATCTGTAATGGTAATGGGAATTTAAAGACCTTCCCTGCTTTGAAGATATTCCCAGCCCCTTAATAGGCTTAATGTAATCACAGGGAGCCTGTGGTGGGAGAAGTTTGCTGAAGGGTGGAGCAGAGCCCACAGGAAACTGGGAGTCAGAGTAGTTAGAACAGGAAGGAGGAGAGGAAACACCCAGTGAGACAGCTAGACTTGTAGAGTGTTGGTTTGTGGGAAGGCTAAAGGATGGTGTGGCTCTCTGCTGGGTTGTAGTGTATTAACTTGTATGTTGCTATGATGGATTCAATTTCCTGGTGTTGAGATTTGGTTTTCTGGTGTCTGAATAACTGTTTTGCTTCTGTCTTATACATGGAGCGTCTGTTATATTTTGCAACTGAGAACTATGTCAGTATATTTACAGTTGCTATTGGCGCTGTAAATATTGCATTGGCACTACAACATCAAATCTAGGCAACAATCACTTATTATGCACTTTTGAGATGCCAAGTGCTTTGCTAATCTTTGGGAATACAAATACAAGTGGAAAGAAATCTTGTCCCTACCCTCAAATCTTAATGCAATAAAAGGGGTTCAGAATAGTAATGCCAGGTCTGAAGACAAAGTAGATAAAGACTGTATTCCAAAATACAGCCTGGAAAGGGAATGAAGACACATTTGGCCTGAGTCTCATCCTTAACATGGAGGTTCTGGGAGAAACCAACCAGAGAAAGAGACTGCAGGGGCAAAAGGGTACCTCCAATGCGAGAAGTAATCTAGAAGTAGAGTTTTATTTTACCTAAAATATTTCTATGGCATGGTAGAGAAAGTCTTATGGAAATAGTAAAAATAGGGCAGTCTTCAGGAGAGTGAATCACCAGTAGCTATGGCAGTTTCCAGACTTTTTAACCCACAAACACCAAAGTAAAAGGCCAGTGGGGAAATCATTTGAAACTGGGTGACAGAAGAGCGTGGTCTGGCCCCTGCCCCCAGGGCACAGCAGTTGCAGCTGCTACCCTGTGGCTGCCTCTGGGGCTCCTGGCCTGCCGATCATAGGGGGACCAAGAGACCATTCAGAGGGTAATTGCTCTTGCTTTGACCTGCTTGGATCTGGGTCGCAGTCTTGGGTGGTGCTCCTGGAGTGAGAAACACCAGTGTGCCAGAGCTCATAGGGGCTATAGAGAGAGTGCCCTCCTCATAGCTCTGAAAACATTTGGGAAAACGTCAGCAATTTGGGACACAGCTCTGTCCACTCTGGAAGTTTTACCATGGCAAAAAGCTCAAAAGTAAAAAGAGTTAACATTTATATAGTGTTTATTATATGCCAGGAACTGGGCTAAGAACTGTACAATTATTATCTCGCTTGATTCTCATAACAACCCTGGGAGGCAGGTGCTATTATTATCCCCATTTTACAGATAGAAAAACTGAGGCAAACAGAGATTAAATAACTTCTCCTTGGTCTCACAAAGAGGACTAGTCTGAGGCTAGTTTTGAATTCAGATCTTCCTAACTCCAGGCCCAGCACTGTGTCCACTGCAAGATCTAGCTGCCTTAAGATCAGTTAGAAGGGCAGCCTGGAGAGAATTCAGAACCATCTATAGAAATCAAAGACAGCCCCAAATCTGTGATTGTCTGCACTTGGAGTTAAGAAGATGTGGATTCCTCTGGTTCAAATGAGGCCCCTTTGACACTTAACTACCTCTGGTAGGTTAAGTCTCTTTGACACTTAGGCAACTTAGTCTCCAGACTTTTTTGATTATGCAAACCTATGGGAGTGGGCTGGGCTGGGCCCAACCTGGGCCAGTCTCCTGATAGTTTAGGTCCTATATTGGAATAAGAGTTCTTTTAGCTGCATGGATTGAAGACTGTAACCAAAACCATCTTCCCCTTAGCAGAGCAGCTATTCAGAAAACAAAGAAAAAATACCCCCGCAAAACCTTCAAGTTTATTTAAGGCAGTGAAAGAAAATGGAAATGGAAATGAACAGCAAAGAAACACAAAAAATGTTGTTTAGTTCATTCACCTTAAGAATCAAATTCAGTTGTTTAATGTTAAAATAGTTGAAGAGGTAGCCAGTGAAGATGAAAATGTAGCAGCTAGATAATCTAATATTTTGAAGAAAATAATAGGTGAATATACAGATAAAAACATTAATGTTGATGGAAAAAATGTATTCTGGAAAAGGATGACTATTAGAACTTATATTTCTAAGAAATAAAGAATTCAACCAGGATTTAAAGTTATCTAAGATTGCCATTAGATACAAATAGAAGTGTGTGTGTGTGTGTGTGTGCGTGCGCGTGTAAAATTATTCTATACATACTTCTATTTATCAGTTCTTTCTCTGGATGTAGATTGAATCTTTCTTCATACATTCTATATATTTATTTATAACTATATAGAAATTATGTGCATATAATTTATATATAAATTAACTTTATAGTTAATTTGGGTATTTATAATATATAAAATAACATTTGCTCAAAGTCATTTTTAAAATGATATTGCTGTTACTGTACACAATGTTCTCTCATTTTGTTCTTTGTTATTTCATGCAAGTCTTTCCATGGTTTTCAAAAATCACTGAGCTCATCATTTCTTATAGCACAGTAGTACTTCATCATAACCATATATTACAACTTGTTCAGTGGAAAGAGAAAAAACTTACACAATAATGTTGTTATATGTGAAAGGAATAGCAAGTTGCACATAGTGCATTTACCATTTCATGTACAATCATCTTTTTTATTGTACTATGTTATAGAAATGATTGTTTTATTCCATAAATTTAAAATAAAATTATCTAATATTGCTTCATGCTTTTATTGCGAGGTAGTTCAGAAGGGGATTTTAAATTAAAGCCAGTATATGTCTGTCCTCAATTGTGCTTCAACAGGCTACAGTCACTGAGAGCTTCTGGTTCTTCCATGGTCAAATAAGAAAGACTGGGTGATTTAAGCTGTTTTTGAAAGCTGATTTTCAAGTTATTTAGCTCAGTTGTTCAAATACTACAAAGAAAACAATATCTGTTTAAATATTTTAGAAAATGCCCTAGGTCATCCAACTACATGAGTTCTACCCTGTGAGAACAGGAGCATGCAAATTCTCCAAGATGGTAGATATAGCTCTATGTACCAAGTAAGAGAAGAGAGCTTACACTACAGTGCTAAAACATTTTAAGTAACAATAATGACATTTTCATCACATTGTCAATATGACTTATTTTTAGGCGTGGTACTCAATAATGTTTAAATTTTTTAAAATTTGATTTCTATAACTACTCTATCACTTTGCAATACAATTTTTTCCTCATCTTTTACTGTTAAGAAACACATATAATAATGTGTTCAATAGGAATATATATGTAGAGTCTATATCAAATTTCATGCCATCTTGGGGAGGGAGGGGATTGGGAGGGAGAGAAAACGTAAAACTTATGGAAGTGCATATTGAAAAGTAAAAATTAATAAATTAACTAATAAAAGAAGAAACATACAATAACTTATTTTTAAAAGTTTTATCACACATTTCCATTTGGCTAGTGTTAATTACCATATTAAAATAATTATAACTTTAAATGGTGTGAATATGAATAATTTGACTACTAAACCAGATTCACTGTTTGAACTAATCAGAAGCCAGCCATAAGTCAGAGACTCACTCTACTCCACTCCTCGTCAACTCCACTCTCTCATCAGCTGTTTTCACTGCCGTTGGAACAAATTGTTCTCATCTGCCCTTTCCACTAGAAGAAGTTTTCACATACTTGGGGTAGACAGACCCATACCTCACTGACTGGTTTGAGGTCTATCAATTAGTCTCAACCTAGTTTAGACCATCTGCTGAGACAGTTTCACTAGGATATGGCTGCTGCTCATGCTACAGCTTCTAGGGACATGGATAAGAGCTGGGTGAAAGTGGACAGCAAAGATGGATGAGAAGCCCTGAAAATGGCTGGGCAAGCCCTCACATCAGAGGTGCTGGTCCTCCCTGAACACCCCATACGCCATGCTGTAAAGTGTGCGAGGGGCAATAATGCTCAGTAAGGCTAAAAAGATAAGTTTGGCCCAGGTTGTATTGGGTTAAAAAGCTAAAATGAAGGAAACAAGCATTTATTAAGTGCCTACTTTATAAATATTATCACATTTGATCCTCTCAACAAATCTGAGAGGTAGATGCTATAATTCCATTTTATAGCTGAGGAAATTGAGACAGAGGTTAAGAGACTTACCCAGGGTCACACAGTTAGTACGTGTCTGAGGTCACATTTGAACTGAAGTCTTCTAGCCCCAGTGGTCTATCTATTTTAGAGGAGTTGAGTTAATTAAGCGGTGGTGGTGGTGGTGTATATGTGGGTGAGAGGAGGTTCACACAGGTCAGATCTATGCTTAAGGAAAATTACTTTGGCAGCACTTTGTAGGAAGGACTGGGGTGTACTGCGATTTGAGGCATGAAAATCAATTAAGAGACTGGTGCAATGATCTATGTGAATGATCTATGATGAAGGCCTGGACTAAGGTGGTAGCTGTGTGAATGGAAAGAAAGGCTTAGATGTGTTTCTACTGTAAAAGTAGAAACAGTAAGATCTGGCAGCTGATTGGATCTATGGGAGAATGAGGAGTCCAGGATGATGCTGAGATTATATGAACCTGAGCCATTGGGATGATGATGGTGTCTTTAACAAAAATAAGGAAATTTAAGAGGGGGTGGTTTAAGGGGAGATAGAATGAATTAAGCTTTAGATGGCTCTGGGACAAGCAGTTTGAAATATACAAAAGGCAATTGGTGATAGGTGGATATTGGTGACATAGAGCTGGATATGTAGATCTGGGAGTCATTTGATAGAGATGATAGTTAAATACATAGGAACTGATGAGGGGACAGGGGCAGAAAGAGACAGAGACACAGAGTATAGAGGGAGAATTGAAAAGGGCCCAGGATACAAGTTAACAGCAAGTCATATACAAGCTAACCTGAAAAAGAAAGGCACTAATGACTGGGGTGGGAATGGTGGATAAAGGCCTCCTGCTCTAGATAGCACATGGTCTGAGTCTTGAAAGAAACCAATAGAGAAGGCATAATTATGGAGTTAAAGTATGCCAGGCTTGGAGGACAAGGGGGGGAAATGAGAGGCACTGTGGAAAGTCAGCCATCCTTGGAGTAAAATATGAAGATTAGGTTTCAAGTCCTAACTTCGACACCTAGGAGCCTCTGAGCTTTTGAGTAAGTGAAACCATTCAGGGTCTCAAGGTAAGTCCTAAGAGTGTACATTACAGAAGTGCAGGGAGTTCTCTGCTCTACTAAAATTTGAGGTCTAAGCCCCAAATTAAGAGATTGGGCTGGATCATATTAAATGTGAAAGTAGGGCTATAGGAAATACATACCCTATCAATTATGCTACTGGTAGGGCTGTGGCTTGGTACAAGCTTTTTGGAGAATAACTTGGACGTATAGGATAAAAGTCACAAAACTGACCATACTCTATAAGCTAATAAAACCATGAACAGAATTACATTTTATAATGGGATTCCATTGCTGAGATCATTTTCCAAAATACTATTAAAAGGACTAAAGGATTAATCTTTCAAAAATATCCAGAGCATCCAGTGAAAAACTGGAGGTGACCTCTATGATTCAATAATTCTGGTTCTGTTACTTAACTCTTGCATGACCTTGGACAGCTCATTTAACTTCCCTTGGCCTCAAATTTCTCACGTGTAAAACAAGGAGATTGGACTGGATGGCGTCAGAGTTCTTTTTCAGCTCTAAACCTGTGATCCTATTAATGAGATTGGTTGAATAAATTATGATATACATGCTGCATTTCATACTATTGAGACAAAAATGACAACTCTGAAAAATACAAAGGAATATGGAAGTGATAAAAATTAAAAAATAATAAAAATGAGGCAGACTGAGGACAATTTTGACTACAACCATATTTTAAATCAATAGAGGGAAGAAATTTCAGACATTAGTCTAAGAAAAATAAAGCAACATAAATTTGCTGCAAAGTCATTCTTACAATATTATATATTTAGTCCATTATATGCCAAAATTACTCCATAATCAAAATTTTTGATTATACGGTAATGGCAAATTGTCCATTTTACTTCAGTAGTCCAATTAAATTTAAATTGAACAAAACAAATATTTAGTAAATATCAAATATTTTTACCTCCTTAAGGAGCTTTAACGGGTTAGAACAAGTTATAGCTGTTGGAGAATAACAGCATGCAATGAAAGGCCTGAGGAAGAATCTGAGAGTGAATAATCTGACACAGCTTATGATAATACTTTATATTTGTATAGTATTTTTTTCATAACAGATTATCTCACTGGATTCTCCAGTTGCAGAAATCTGCCATGACAGCTTGTGCAAAGACTAGTCCACTTTCTTAAGTAGCAGACACCAGAATTGTTCAAGCACAGCTTTCTCCCCTATATTTGAGCAAATTTGGGTCAAATTGGTTCCCACTCCACTACAGTGACAATTGCTCACATTTCTTTTTTTTTAATTAATTTATTAGTTTAGTTTCAGTTAATAAGATTCAATTCCATAGTTCCTTCACTTTCAAATTTCCTTTACTTCCCTCCCCCCCTTCCCCCACAACAGCATATAGTCCAGTATAAGATCTGCAAATGCATTCATATTAGACATTATTCCAATTACAAAGGCATATCGTACTAGGTGGGATGAAAGATGGTAAGGAAGAAATAAAACCAAACAACGAAAAGAAAAAGATCATTTAGTTTGCTTCCATCAGGATTCAGGCTCAGTTCTTTCTAGTTATATCTCTGGATGGCGCTTTTCTCACTTTCTTGAGTCTTTCGGGATTGACTTATATCACTGCATTGCTGAAAAGGGTCCAGTCTGTCATAGTTGGTCATCACAGATATGGTATGTCTGTGATTGTATACAAATTTCTTCTGATTCTACTCTTCTTGCTCAGCATCAGTTTGTATAAGCCTCTCCAGGTAATTGTGAAATCCATCACCTCCTCGTTTCTTATAGCACAATAATATTCCATTACATTCATATACCACAACTTGTTTAGCCATTCCCTAATTGATGGGCACCCCTTTAGTTTCCAGTTCTTTGCAACCACAAAAAGGGCTGCTAAAAATATTTTTGTACATATGGGTTTTCCTTCCACTTCTATGATCTCTTTGGGATTTAACCCTAGAAGTGGTATGGTTGGGTCAAAGCGTATGAAATAATTTTTAATCCTTTGGGCATAATTCCAGATTGCTCTCCAGAATGGTTGGATAGTTCACAACTCCACCAGCAATGTATTAGTGTTCCAATTTGTCCACATCCTCTCCAGCATTTGTCACTTTCTTGTTTTGTCATCTTAGCCAATCTGACTGGAGGGATGTGGTATCTCAGAGTTGTTTTGATTTTCATTTCTCTAATTAATAGTGATTTAGAGCATCTCTTCATATGCTTATAGATATCTTTAATTTCTTTCTCTGAAAACTGCCTGTTCATATCCTTTGACCATTTACCAATTGGGGAGTGACTTGTATTCATATAGATTTGGCTCAATTCTCTATAAATTTTAGAAATGAGTCCTTTATCAGAGACACAAGTTGTAAAAATTCTTTCCCAATTTCCCACCTCCCTCTTGATCTTGGTTACACTGGCTTTGTTTGTACAGAAGCTTTTCAATTTAATGTAATCAAAATTATCCATTTTGCATTTTATAATGCTCTCTAATTCTTGTTTGGTCCTAAAGTCTTCCCCTCTCCACAGATCTGTCAGGTAAACTATTCCTTGCTTTCCCAAATTGCTTACAGTATCATCCTTTACACCTAGATCATGCACCCATTTAGACTTGATTTTGGTATATGGCATTAGATAGTGAGCTATGCCCACTTTCTGCCACACTGTATTCCAGTTTTCCCAGCAGTTTTTGTCAAACAGTGCATTCTTATCCCCAAAACTGGGGTTTTTGGGTTTATCAAACAATAGATTACTATACTCATTAACTGCTGGGTCTCCTGCACCTAATCTATTCCATTGGTCCACTACTCTACACCTCTGCCAGTACCAAGCAGTTTTGATGACTGCTGCTGTATAATTCAGATTAAGAACTGGCATAGCTAGTCCACCTTCCCTAGCGTTTCTTTTCATTAATTCCCTTGATATTCTAGACAGTTTGTTTTTCCAAATAAATTTTGTTATTATTTTGTCTAACTCTACAAAGTAGTTTTTTGGTAAATTGATTGGTATGGCATTAAATATATAGTTTAGTTTGGGTAAAATTGTCATTTTTATTATATTAGCTCGACCCAGCCACAAGCAATTGATATTTTTCCAACTATTTAGATCTGATTTTATTTGTGTGAGAAGTGTTTTGTAGTTGTGATCATATAGATTCTGGGTTTGTTTTGGCAAGTAGATTCCGAAATATTTTATAATGTCTACAGTGACGTTAAATGGAATTTCTCTTTCTATCTCTTGCTGTTGAGTTTCATTAGAGATGTACAGGAATGCTGAGGATTTATGTGGGTTTATTTTATATCCTGTAACTTTACCACATTTATTTATTGTCTCAAGTAATTTTTTACTTGATTCTCTAGGATTCTCTAAGTATATCATCATATCTGCAAAGAGTGATAGCTTGGTCACTTCTTTGCCTAATTTGATTCCTTTGATTTCTTTTTCTTTTCTTATTGCTACTGCTGCCTGCTCTCAGAGTGCTGCGCTGGCTGCTCCCTGCAGGGCTGCTGGGCTGTCCTCAGCAGGAGGTTAGCTTCTCTGTACTGTTCTGTGGGTGCTGTGGCTCCAGAAGTTGTTCAGAGTCCCCTTTAACATTGTTTGAAATTTGTGTGGGGCAGAGCACATTGGAAATTCTGTTGGTACTCTGCCATCTTGGCTCCACACCCCACATGGTCTATTTTTGAGTATGTACCATGCACTGCTAAGAAGAAAGGAAATTCCTTTTTATTCCCATTCAGTTTTCTCCAGAGATCCATCATATCTAGTCTCTCTAAGATTCTATTCACCTCCTTAACTTCTTTCTTGTTTATTTTGAGGTTAGATTTATCGAGTTCAGAGAGGGGGAGATTAAGGTTCCCCACCAGTATAGTTTTGCTCTCTATTTCTTCCTCTAATTCCTTTAACTTCTCCTCTAGGAATTTGGATGCTATACCACTTGGTGCATATATATTAAGTAGTGATATTGCTTCATTCTCGATGATGACTTTTAGTAGGATATAGTTTCCTTCTTTACCTCTTTTAATTAGATCTATTTTTGCTTTTGCTTTATCTGAGATAATATTGCTACCCCTGCTTTTTTACTTTAGCTGAGGCACAATAAATTTTACTCCAACCTTTTACCTTTACCCTGTGGGTATCCCTTTGTTTCAAATGTGTTTCTTGTAGACAGCATATTGTAGGATTATGGTTTTTAATCCATTCTGCTATCCACCTCTGTTTTATGGGAGAGTTCATCCCATTCACATTCACAGTAATGATGGCTATCTGTCTCGTCCCCTCCATCCTATTCCCTCCCCTGTTTATGTTTTTGTTTCTTCCTTCTCCCTTACCCTCCTTGAAGTTTTCCCTTTTGACCGCCCCCTCCCTCAGTATTCCCACCCACTGACCCCCCTTCTTCACCTACCTTCTCCCCTTATTACTATTTCCCTCCCTTCTAATCCCCCCTTTAGTCTCCTCCTTTTCACTCCCCCCTTACCCTTCCACTATCTATAGGACACAATAAATTTTTATACTTATCAGAGTAAATTACTCCCTGTTTGATTCCAAACCAAAGAGTAAATTTCAAACAGTGCTCCTCTCCCTCCCTCCTTTTCCTCTATTTAATGAAATTATGTGTCTATTCACATTAGAATCTTTTTTTTTAATTGAACAAATGCTTTATTAACTTATGGTTTACATCATTCATTTCCACCAGATTATGAGTTACATTTTTCCCCTATTTTTTCCCTGCCCACCACCCCAGAATAGCAGTCCCACCAGATACCCCTCATCCAATCTGCTCTCTCCCATATCTTCTCCCACACCCCCTTAGACTTTGCCATTAGGGCGAGGTGAATCTCTGAGCCCCACTGCCTGGATATCTTATGAAACATTTAATTTTAAAACTTCGATTTTCAGATCCATTCCCTTTCTCCCCTGTCACCCACTCCCTCTGAGAAGATAAGCAATTCAGTATGTGTTGTACATGTATATCTATGCAAAACATTACCATAGTAGATATATTGTAAAAGACTGCTTATATTTCCCTCCCACCTGTCTCACCTCCCACCTGGTCCATTCCCTACTTTGATCCTGTCCCTCTTTGATAGTGGGTACTTCTAACCTCCCCTCTCCCCAGAATGCCCTCCCCTCCATCATCCCCCTCTCATCCCCCTTTCCCCTACTCAGGAGAGTGAGTGAGGGTAAGATATTCCATTTAGTATGTATGTGATTCTCTCCTTGAGCCAACTTCAATGAGAATATGCTTTTGCCTTTTGCCTTCCTGTTCTTCCCCTCCCCTGCAACTACTTCCCCTTGCCTCTTCTACATGAGATAGTTTACCCTACCCTGTCTCTCTCCATCTCCTCTTGCCACTTTCCTCTCTCACCTCTTGACTTCACCCCTTAAGAATCATCCCTTCCTTGGGGCGACTAGGTGGCGCAGCGAGCAGAGAGCCAGCCCCGGAGCCAGAAGGACCTGAGCTCGGATCTGGCCCCGGACACCCAACACACAAACAAAAACCCAGCCACGTGAACCTGGGCAAGTCACCCAACCCCAATTGCCCTCCAAAAAAAATAATAATCATCCCTTCCCATCAAATTCAACCTGTGCCCTCTATCCATGTATACCTGTGAACATATGCCATGTACCCTTCTTCAATTATTTTCATAATGAGAAAGGTTTCATCAAACACAGTTATTGTTTTTCCATGTAGGACTGTAAATAGTCCAACTTTGATAAGTTCCTTTAGATTTCTTTTCCTTGATTGCCTTCTCAAGCATCTCTTGCTTCTTGTGTCTGAATGTCAAATTTTCTATTCAACTCTAGTTTTTTCATCAAGAATGCTTGAAAGTCCTCTATTACATTGAATGACCATATTTTCCCCTGAAACAAGATACTCAGTTTTGCTGGGTAGGTGACCCTTGGGTTCGTTCCCAGCTCTTTTGCCCTCTGGAATATCATAGTCCATGCCCTTCTATCCCTCAATGTAGAAGCTGCCAGGTCCTGTGCTATTCTGATTGTGTTTCCACCATACTGAAATTGTTTCTTCCTGGCTGCTTGTAGTATTTTGTCCTTGATCTGGGGATTCTGGAACCAGGCTATAATATTCCTGGGAGTTTTCTTTTGGGGATCTTTTTCAGGAGGTGATCTGTGGATTCTTTCAACCTCTATTTTGCCCTCTGGGTCTAAAACATCAGGGCAGTTTTCCTTGAGAATTTCTTGAAGGATGATTTCTAGGTTCTTTCTTTGATCATGGCTTTCACATAGTCCAATAACTTTTAAATTATCTCTCCCGGATCTATTTTCCAGGTCAGTGGTTTTTCCCATGAGATATTTCACATTGCCTTCTATTCTTTCATTTGTTTGGATCTGTTTAATAGTATCTTGATTTCTAATAAAGTCACTAGCTTCCATTTCCTCCAGTCTAACTCTGAAGGAATGAATCTCCTCAGTGAGCTTTTGAGGTTCTTTTTCCATCTGGCAAATTCGACTTTTTAAGGCATTCTTCTCCTCACTGCCTTTCTGAGCCTCTTTTGCCATTTGAGTTAGTCTATTCGTTAAGGTGTTATTTTCCTCAGTCAGGCTGTTGACTGTCATTTCATACTTTTCTTGCATCTTTTTCATTTCTCTTCCCAGAAATTCCCCCCCTTCTCTTATCTGCTTCTTAAGGTCCTCTATGGCCTGTAGCCAGCTTGTATTTTCATTTGGGGCTTTTGGTGCAGGAGATCTGACCTCACAGTCCTCCTCCATGCTTTGAGCCTCTTTGCCCCTAAAATAGGAGTCCAATGTTGAACTTTTCTGTTTATTTTGTTTCGTTTGCCTAGGCATATTGCCACTTAATTACTTGATTTTTGGGCTTGTTGCCACAGTTGGACTCTGCCACCAGACAGGGGAGATTCCGCCCAAACGTGGGGTCTTCACAACTTCCGCCAGTTGGGTGGCCTCTCTAAAGCCTCCACCCACTCTGGCAAGTTGGATACCCACCCCAAACTTCCCCCCCAGACCACAATCCAGATCCAGGCAGTTTAGAGCAAGAGCGATTAACCCCCAGACTGATTGCTGGATCTTCCTACAGTTCGCAGACCAGGAGCTAGAGCCACTACTGACACTGCAAAATGGCTTCTGTGAAGCTGTTTCTTCAGCAGCTTTTTGCCCCCAGGGGAGGAAGCCACATGTTCCCCAAATACGGGTCCCAAAGTCCATAGGGCACTAACCCCTCACTTTGTCCTAGGCATATCTGTGCTGATAATTCTGGAATCGCCACAATTGCTGGGGTTCTGGGGTTCCACCAGCTGGCCAAAGGCCTGGCCTCCCTGGGGCTAAAACCGAGGACCTGGGCTCGGCTCTGCAGGCTGTGCTGTCGGTTCCCAGTGCGCTGTGCTGCCTGCTCTCAGAGTGCTGTGCTGGCCGCTCCCTGCAGGGCTGCTGGGCTGTCCTCAGCAGGAGGTTAGCTTCTCTGTGCCATTCTGTGGGTGCTGTGGCTCCAGAAGTTGTTCAGAGCTCCCTTTCACATTGTTTGAAATTTGTGTGGGGCAGAGCACATTGGAAATTCACATTAGAGTCTTAAACTTCACTGATTAAGTTGATCCCTCTTTGAACCAGAACCAGTGAGAATAGTGTTTAAATGATGTTCTTCACTCTCTTTCTTTCCTCTCTTCTACAGTGTTTTTTGATGCCTCTTCAGATGGCATATTTTACCTTTTCCTAGGTCATCCTTTCCTTTTTCCCATTACAGTCTCTTTGATCGCCTTAATAGTCTTTTTTTTTTGACTTCATGTTAGTGCATTCATACCCACACCCTCTATCTAAGTATAACCCTTTAGAAGGTCATGATAATCATAAAGATTTTGAATATTGACAGTTATCAGCTCCACATATAGAGATGTGAACATTTTGCTCTTGTTGCATCCCAAGTAATGAGCGTGTGTTTGTGGGTGTGGGTTTGTGCACTTGTGCATGTGTGAGTCTGTGTTTCCCTTGTTTACCTTTTTATATCTTTTTGGAGTCTTGTAATTGGAGATCAAATTTTCCATTGCGCTCTGGCTTTTTCATCAGGAAAGTCTGGAAGTCTCTTATTTCATTAAATGTCCATCTCCTTGCCTGAAAGATTATGCTCAGTTTTGCTGGGTAGTTAATCCTTGGTTGTAGTTCTAGCTCTCTTGCCCTACGAAATATCAAATTCCAGTCCCTCCGCTCTTTTAATGTAGAAGTTGCTAGGTCCGGTGTGATCCTAACTGTAGTTCCTCCATATTTGAATTGTTTCTTTTTGGCTGCTTGTAGAATTTTTTCTTTAATCTTGTAATTCTGGAATTTGGCTACTATATTTCTTGGAGTTTTCAGTTTGGGATCTCTTTCAGGAGAAGTCCGGTGAATTCTATTGATAGCTATTTTATCTTCTGATTCCAGGACCTCAGGACAGTTTTCTTTGACAATCTCTTGGAGGATGTTGTCTAGACTGCTTTTTTCATCATGGCTTTCTGGTAGACCAACAATTCTTAAGTTGTCTCTCCTGGATCTGTTCTCTAGGTCAGTTATTTTTCCAGTGAGATATTTTACATTTTCTTCCAATTTTTCGATCTTTTTTTTTTTTTTTTGATTGACTCCTGCTGCATCATAGACTTCTGAGTTTCAGTTTGATTGTATCTAATTTTTAGGGAATTATGGTCTTCAGTTAGTTTTTGAAGTTCCTTTTTTAGGGAGGTATTTTTTTCCAATTACGTCACTAATTTTACTTTTTAAGGATTTGTTTTCTTCACTGAGACTTTTTTCCAAGTTGGTCACTGCTTCCCTGATTTGGTCTTTAAAATTTTTCTTAAGCTCCTCCAGGAATGCTATTTGGGCTTGAGATCAGATCATGTTTCCTTCTTTGGTCTCAGGTGTGGGTATAGAGTCTATTTTGTGCTGTGTATTTAGTTGTTCTTCCCCTACATAGTAGACTCGAATAGACTTTCTTGCCTTCCCCTTCTCCTTTTCAGCTTTCTTCCTTCCCATTGTGACTTCCTGTTTCTTAGTTTCTCAGGCTATGAGTTTAGGGCCTGATCCTTGAAGTTGAATACCTCTGGGTGGCTAGTTTATGGCTAAGTCAGGGAAATCAGTGAGGAATGTAGATGGGGATGAGTCTGACCACTTCATATTTCTGCCTCTATACCCCTGGGCTATAAGTAGGCTTTTGTTGGTGAGGTGAGGTGGGGCTTGTTGTGACCCCTCCCTCTCTTCTCTTCAGACTCCTGGCTGTCTCAGTTATACCCCTTCTTGGAGACTCTCAAGCCTGAGGCTATTTCCATTAACTTGGGATTTCAATCTGGGTGGGAGACTTATCTTTGGGTTTTCTGCTTCATAAAGGAGGGATGGGAGAATTGGAGCAGCTAGAATTTAGTTTGCCATTCCAGCCCCTGTATTATACAGGCAGGCAGTTTCTAAACTTCCAGGTTGGGGGCCGAATGCAGCTGGAGAAGCCACTCTCTCCACTGGGGGCCTGACTCTCCTACCTGGCTCCAATTATCCTTCCCCTCTGCGAGATGACTGCAATTCGTCCTTGGTAAGTCTGCAGGCTGGGGCTTTTTCTCTCTCTGGTGTAGTCTTCTTTGTCTGCTCTTAGGTCTGAGCTGTGCAGACCCCACACGCTCTGCGCTTGACCTGTCTAGACACACTGGGCCACCTCCTGGGTTGGACTCTGCCACGGTCTGTATTCCAGTGGGCTCCATCACTCCGGAATCCGCTCAGATTCACCCTTTGAGACTTAGTAATTGCTCATATTTCTACAGTGGTTTAGAATCCAGAAAGCAATCAAGCACTTAGCAAGCTAAACTGGACTGGATTTAAGATAGAAAGAACACAGTACAAAGAACACTGGGTTAGGTTATCAGAAGACTCGTACTTTTGCCCCGATTTTGCCCTATCCCTTGAGGTTTAACCTTTTGAGTGTCAATTTCTTCTACAAAATGAAGTCGTCTGTAATAACTCTTCAATCTTAGATCCATAATGACTCCCTGGAAAATGTAATGGGTTTTCCATATGTAAGAAGTTTTGTTCTGTTTTTATTTTTCCTTTTAGAACATCAATGTCACAGAAGATATTTAACATATTTGATACAAAAACTATTGGACTCCCAAGGAAAAAAATCATTAGGACTATTATTACTAAATCACAATAACTAATATTGATATAGTGCTTTAAGGCTTACAAAGCATTTTCTTTACCACAACCTATAGACAGATATGGATGGATAGGGATAGAACCTAGATCTTTTATTTTCATTGACAGAGTAAACTCCTGGATGACAAAATTCATTTTTATCAGATTAGTGCCTTCCCCAAAATGTAGATAGTCTTAGAGAATTTCAATCTGAGAACTGAGAAGTTTAGCTTTCCAGGGACACAGAGGGAGGCTAAATCTGGAATGGGAGCTGGCCGCTATTCCTGGCTCTGAGGCCAGCTCTCTCTCCACTATACCATGCAGCCTTTCAAGAGGAAGAGAGTACAAGCATTATTAAACCCATTTAACAGATGAGGAAACTAATGCTCACAGATGCTGGGCTTCTGTCATACAATTAATATATGTTGAAGCCAGAATCTTGAGGATCTCAGGTCTCCTGACTCCAAGTTCAGTATCCATTGCCCTATCCACATTTCCTTTCTATAAATGAAAATGTTATATTTGAATAATTTAAATGTCCATTTTGCCATTTAAAGCAAAGAGAACAATATATACCATAATCATCATCAGGCACTATGCACTACTCTACAATTATCATTTCACTTGATCTTCACAATGACCACAGAAGGTAGGTCCCCATTTGACAATTGGGGAAACTGAGGCCAACAGAGGTTAAGTGATTTGCCCAGGGTCACACAGCTAGTAAATGTCTCAGGTCAGATTTGAACTGAGGTCATCCTGACTCCAGGCCTGGCAGTCTATCTAGGCACCACCTAGCTGCCTCATCAGAAAGCAACTAGGTGATTCAGTAGATAAGAGATCTGGTCTTGGAATCAGGAAGACTCATCTTCCCAAGTTCAAATCTGATCTTAAACACTGACTAGCTGTGTGACCCCATTTGCCTCAGTTTCCTCATCTGTAAAATGACCTGGAGAAGGAAATGGCAAATCACTCCAGTACCTGCCAATAAAATCCTAAATGGGATCACAAAGAGTCAGACCTAAATGAAAACAATTGATAATCAACCAAAAAAAAAAATCATGACACGTACCGTGTGAAGTCCTTTACAAATATCTCCCTTGATTCTCACCTGGGAGGTGGTTATTATCATTTCTCCCATTTTACAGTTGAGGAAAACTGAAGCAGATGGAGATTAAGTGACTTGCCCAGGGTCACACAGTTGGTAAGTCTCTGAGGCAGGCTCTGAACATGATCATGTCTTCCTAACTTCAGCACCCCACTGTGCCACCTAGCTGCTTCTAGGTGCTGACCTATATTGATAGAGGGAGCTTTCTCATCTGAAATCCTGGATACCAGTAGAGTTGGAGGACCACACTCTCTTGCTAGCTTATCCTCCATCCCCCAGAAATAATAGCTGCTTACAACATAGAACATGGGAGTGAGTGAGCCTATGTACTTGCCTAGATGAGCCTAAGTCCCTTCTGCTTTCTATTTCTTTCATTAAACACAGGAATTCAACTAGTGATCACTCCAAGAAATGGACATTTCAAGCCTTGGCAATTTCCTTATGAGTTCAAGACTTTCCGGAGTTCTTGAATTTGGTGTTAACTGTCCAGCAGGAAGTGGTCATCCACAATAGCACACTTCAAGGAAGAGAAAATCACTACCACCAGCAGAATCCTTCAATTGAAAGACTCGAGAAAACCATGTGTGGTTGGCCCAAAGACCTTGGACAGTACAAGTCAAAGGTATAATAGGTTTCAGCAGTTTCACAAAACTGTCTTTACTTTTTTATGAGAAATACAATGAGTATTATGAACTACTTGAGATATTTGACTTTTAAAAATAGTTCATTCATGTGTGCTTTTATATCCTAAGCATTTTTTGTTGCTGTTGTTGTGGAAGAAATAATTAACACTCCTATATCTGATATTCATATTGACCGAGTACTTTTTCTGGAAAGTACTTTGTCAAACAACATTTTCAAGAAACCTTATGCATGAATAATACTTGAGTTCTGTTTTAGAAATTTCCCTAGTTAATCATGGTGAAGGCAGAAAACTTAACTTCCATCTTTGGAGTCAGCTCCACTCCCTCCATTGAATTCCTTTGTGGGAAAGGGCCCCTTGGGTTGAAGGGCACAAAAGCATTAGATCAGAGATCGGCAAGGATTCTGTCATATAATAATTCATTTTAACTGGCATGTTAAGCATGTGTTACTACCATGCCTTCCCACCTTCCTCTTCCTTAAACTTTGAGAGCAGTTCCTCCATCATTTAGTGCCTGCCAGGATTAGCATCAGCATCATCAGCATGGGCCTTGCTCAGCAGTTCAAAAGGAATGTCACCTGGATTATGGGCCATACTATTACCAACTGTTTGACCCTGGACAAGTCATTTAACCTCTACCTCAGTTTCCTCTTCTGTAAAATGAGGATAATACTAGCACCTGCCTCTGACAGTTGTGCTAAGGATAAAAAAGATTTTTGTAAAATCACTTTGAAAACCTTAAAATGCAAAATAAATGCTAGCTATTATAATTATTGAGTGACTTGCCCAAGGTCAGCACATTGTGAGAAGCAGGACATGAAACTGGCCGTCTTTTCACCATGATATACTTTTGATGGCTCACCTCTTGTATTTTTATAACTTTTATAAATGCTTTTTGCTTCTTACATTATAAGAATGTACTGTGATAGGTACTGGGGATGAAAATACAAAAAATTAGCCTGTCTCTTCCCTCAAGGAGTTTACATTATACTAGGAGGAAAAAAAAAACACAACCATCTGCAAGAGAGATAGCTAGAGAATCTATACAAAATAAATACACAGTGACTAGGGTGGGAAAGGGCAATAACAAGAAGGAGAGGGGCTGAGCCTTGAAGACAGATAAGGTTTCCAAGAGGGAGAGGTGAAGAGACAGAGCATTCCAGGCATGCAGGGCAGTCTGTGAAAACGTATGGAATTGGAAGATAGGATTACATATATGTGAAAGAGCAAGTAAGCCAGTTTGGCTGGAGTGTAAAGAGCTAAAGGGATTAAATGTACATTAAACCTAGAATGAGACTGGGGACATGATTGTGAAGTTATTTAAATAGAATATGCATTTTATCCTAAAAGCAACAGGGAGTCATTGAAGCTTCTAGAGGAGAGAAGTGATACGTTTTAAATCAATAGTGCATGTAACTCATGTCATGTTTATCTAAATTCCTCATATTTGTTTGTTTCTTAAATTACCTCCAATTAATAAGTACCAACTTTATTGCCTTCCTCCCTCCTTTCCTATTTTTTCTTTTTCTCTTTCTTTCTTTCTCTCTTTCTTTCCTCCCTCCCTATTTTCCTTCCTTCCTTCCTTCTTTCCTTCCTTCCCTCCTTCCTTCCTTCCTTCCTTCCTTCCTTCCTTCCTTCCTTCCTTCCTTCCTTCCCTTCCTTCTTTTTGTTATTGTCACCTGACTTTCAAGCCTGAGGAGTTTTGTGAGCTGCTACTTATTTATGATTCCACATTTGGGAGAGAGAATGATGCACTTGTGTGAGAGGTGAAGTTGGCACCACAGCTATGGAGAGGAGAGGTCTTTTCTTCATTCCTGCTTTGAGAAAAAGATAAACTAGACCTTGGAAGCTAGATGCAGGGATAGGCAGCACCACATCTGATTTCTGGCTTGCTTCCCTACAGAATTTAGGGAATTTCCCCATAGGTCTCTTCTTTTCTCCTTTCTTCCCCTCCCCTTGCTCCCTTCCCCTTTACTTTCCTCTTCTCTCCCCTCATTCCCAGTGGGAGAGCTTATATGTATTCTGTATATTTCATAATATGTTCTAACTTGTAGAATTTCTCCAAAATCTAATTGTTATCTGCTTGGATAAATGGATTTACTTGCTATTCAGTATTTGTGATGACTTTTTGTGTAACCAACATTTGAAGGAAGGGATAACAAAAAGGAAGAATGCTTAAAGCTAAAAATAAAAACAGTATCCAAAGACCAGTAATACTTATGGGGGCTGATTGTTTTAATTCTAGTCTAATCTCTCATCACCCTTATTTTTGAAGGAAAACACAATGACTAGTAGTGGACCCTTCTCCTGCTTTCCGCATAGGAACCCCAGTATCCCTTGAAGAAGGGTGGGAAAGATTCCAGAGATAATATCTTTCCATGAACTACATTTAGATAACATATCTGAACATATATAACCTTCAGCAGCAACATACTCTCTAAATGTGGGAGTGAGTCCACCTACAAGAATATGACAATTAATTCCTGGGTATTCATTTTTGTAAAAAGTTGTTTTAAATTTTTTTTAAAATAAAAGTTACTTTTTAGCCTTGGTTATGAGGTCACATGGGATTTTGTCTTAGAGATAGCCCTAAGATTCATAAATAGTAATGTTTAAGTATCATTTTCAACCTGAAAAGCCCTGAGCAATGCAGACAATCAGCATTGAGTAACACCCCCTCCACTGCCTAAAGCTCCAGGCTTCGGTTCTAAGAGACCCATTATTTTAAATTTGCTTGAGCTTTGTTGGTCTTAAATGAGTTTAAATTGAAATATTCTCAAATCATTTGATTTTGCTCAAAGAAAGGTTGAAGAAAAACAGTCTGCAGTAAAATAAAATTGCTGCATGGATAGACATAAACAAATGGATCAATATGTAGGAGAAGAACAAATCTAATCCTATACAAATAATTCTCATCATCAACTAACATTGCTTGTAAAAATAATGCAAATGATTCTACAGGATTTAATGAATAAGTTTCTTTGTAATCTGGAACAAATACCAGGATTATAAAATCTGGTTAGAATTTAGACTTAAATAAAAATGATGTTTTAAAAATGTAGCCTTAAAAATTATTTTTTGAATGAACAATATTTTCATTTCAATCTGTTAATCCAAGAAATTGTCATTTCTTTGTTGTTGTTTGGTTGTGTAGGACTCTTCATGACCCCATTTAGGGTTTCCTTGGCAGAGAGAGTGGAATAAGTTGTACAGATGAGGAAACTGAGAAAAAACAAGGTCTACTGGGTCTTACCCAGGATCACACAGCCAGATTTGAACTCAGGAGAATGAGTCTTCCTGACTCCTGGACTGGTACTCTATCCACTGCCCACATGAGTAGAATTTACCAATTCATTTCAGTCAAGTGTCATAGAGTGATATTCTGTCCTTCTATAAGTAAGGTTTCCTGTTATTTAAAGATGATGCTTCTGAAAATATAAGTCCTTTAGAATCTAACTAGCTGTCTTTATTAGACTATTGATAATGACCTCCTAAATGGAGGCACATGCTCTTTGTTTTGAATCTCTTTCTCTAATCCAGCTGTGAATAGATGTTCCTAAAGTACTGTTCCTACCATATCACCTGCTTTCTTCAGATGCTCCAGTGGTTTCCTATTGTCTTTAAGTTAAAATACAAACTACTCTGTCATTTAAAGCTTTTCACAGTCTGGTTCCAGTCTACCTTTCCATACTGATTCCACATTATTCTCCCTCACGAACTCTATATTCCAGATACATCAGTCTATTTGACATCACTTATACAGTGATTTTAGGTTTGTAAAGTGCATTACATATGTTAATTTAATTTATCCTTAAAATAACTCTTGTGAGGTAGGCGCTATTATTATCCTCATTTTACATATGAGGAAACTAAGGCTGAGAGAAATTAAGTGGTTTGAAAAGAAATACATAGCCAGTGGGTAAGGAAGGATTTGAACTCAGGTCTTCCTGACTCAAAGTTTAACACTGATATTCACTGAGCCACCTACATACACTGTACATATTTTATAATTACTTATCTGTGCATATTTTGTATCCTAATAGTCAAATGTAAGTTTCTGAAAGGCACTTCATGCAAGAAGCAGGTGTCTGACAGGAGTGGTTTCTTTAAATAAAAAGGCAAACCCAGGCCAGAATCCAGTGCTTTAGGTCAAACCATAGGATATAAGCAAGATCTGGAGTTACATCAGCAGAACACATTTGGCATCAAGAGATCTAATCCAACCAGCAATATACATACAGTAGGTAGGAATGGGGTTCAATTATACTTTCATAGGCTGAGTTCAGTATTTAAACTGGGAATGAAGATGTAGCCAAGAAAGGGAGTTTAGAATGGGACGCTGGGAAGAGCTCTTCCCAATCTTGAACAAGTAGGTAGGTCTAGGCAATTGCTGATTTCAGAACAGGGGATGTTTTCCCTTGTTTTAAACAAACTTCCTAATGTAAAGTGGATAAAGGCTAGAGGGTATGTACTACTGTCTAGAATAAGAGAGGCTTCTATAGTTCATGGTTATTGTAGCCAAATATGAAAAACCTTCCCACATCCAACATATAATAACAATTCCTAACATGGCTCCTTAAAATAGAATTTGCAAGGAACCACTGTATTTAGTAAATTAATTTTTGCTTCATTTTAGCCAATAGCCTTTTTTTCAAAAGATTTTTGAAATTTAATAAATAAGAATATCATGAATAACCTTGAATTTCTATATTCTTTTCTTTATTACATTCTAAAGTGTCGAAATGTAAATGCAAATCTTACCATGTTGCACATAGTTAAAATAAAAAGTTAGACTTCATACTAGACTAAAGGGCAAAAAGATACTGGGCTACATCAAGTAATTTTTTTTTTTTAAAGCCATTTAGGTTGATTAAGCTTTCTTTGGAAGCCTACAAAGAAGCTGATTCCTGCCACTTTTCTCACACTAGTCAAACTTGCTCCCTGCTGGTTAGCCAATCAAACCAAAGCTTTTCCATTGTTCAATTTTTGTTCAAGTGTTCCTTGAAGTGCTCAGTGATTTGCTCAAACATTTTCACTGTGTATTTAAAAACTGTCAACCCAAAAAGTGTTCCCAAAAACTGATTTCCAGTAATTGTTCTACTTTATTCTATTAACAATGACTGCTAATATTTACATAGTTCTTACTATGTATTGGGTACTATGCTAAGTGCTTTACAATGATCTTATTTGATTCTCTTAACAACCCTAGGAGGTAGGTACTATGATTATCCCCATTTTACAGATGAGGAAACTGAAGGAAACAGAGGTTAAATGACTTGCCCTTGGATAGTGTTTGAGACCAGATTTGAATTTATATCTTCCCGACTCTAGATCCACCACTCTATATACTGTACCACCTAGGCTTCCAGAACAGTCACAAGTAATGATGTATAACAAAGCTATTGATTGTTATTTGTTTATTAAATTATTAACATTAATATTTGTACTAGAGAAATATATATGTATACATTTGGTAGACAAAAGTCTATTTTTATTAATTATCCATTTTTACAATTGCTCTATTGATTTCTTTTTAATCAATGAATTTTCTAATGATAAAATTTAGGGGATACACAATGAAGATGTCTCAGAGCAAGGCACCTGAAAACACCATCACCATAAAGACTGAGGAAGTGTTAGACTACCTCAAATTATCTAATTAGGTAGGGTAATGACTTGGATAGCGAATGGATGAGAAGAACAGTTCTCAAGGTATGATCCAAGGACCCTAGGGATCCTTAAGACAGATTCAGAAGACCAATAGGCCAAAGCTACTTTTATAGTAACACATGTAGTCAATAAACATTTATTAAGCTCCTACTATGTATTGGGCACCATACTAAGCACTGGTTTAAATCTTAATATGCTAAACATAAACAAATATAGGCCACACAAACAAAAGCTCTTGGGGGAGGAGACCTCAAGCATTTTCAGGAGTGTAAACAGTTCCTGAGACCAAAAGTTTGAGAACTAGAAGATGCAAAGCAGCCTACTAGGTCACTTTCATTTCCATCTGTTCATCACTTAACAGCATTGAGGAATCCGTGAACACCAGAGAAGAAACGTTCAGCTCAATAGCACTGCCGAGAAAAAGAGTAAGGAATAGGAGAATCTGTGGTCCTCAGGGCATAGGCTCCCTGTGTGGGTACCAAAGAACTCCATGGACACTTGGGGTGGGGGCAGAGGCATATGTACTAGGCAGTTTATCGGTGTAAAGAGGCATTGGATAACAAATGGATCACCTGATTTAGTGTCTAGAGTTCCCAGGATCACACAAGTCAATCTAGCAGGATACCAGCAACTCAGTGTGATAAGCCAATAGTTATTTGGAGAGAAGTAGAAACAGTGAGTACAATTATTAGCAATTGCCCTCCCTATAATAAATACTGATGGAACTGAATGTGAAGATAGCTGATTATACTTCCCATTTCTGTCAAGGTGAATCATTTATTTGATATTGTCCCTATGTTACTTCGTATATACTTTGTATAAAGATACATATCTACGTGTTGTTTCCCTTGAGAGAATGTAAGCTTCTTGAGGGCAGGGACTCTTAATTTCTTTCTTGTATCTCTGATGCCTAGCACAGTCCCTGGCACCCAGTAGGTGCTTAATAACTGCTGAGGGATTGATTGATATGGTGAAGGATGGGTAAGAATTGGTTCTGCACTAATGACCTGAGTTTAAAAATACAGGAAAGAGAAGCGCATGAAAGTTTGTAGATGGGCTGAAGTACAACATCTTAAAGATACTTTAAAAAGTACCTTAAAATTACTTATGGTACTGGCTCTTTGGTTGCCCATGCAATATGCAAAACATTACTCTATTATGTGCCTCAGCTTTCCAATAGAGGTGTAAGGAGGCTGGAATATCAGGACTACATGGCAGAAGCCTCTAATTGCACCCCATCCTTCAAGATTTGCTAAGTGAAGTTAGGAAGTAATTTTCTTGGCTCAAGTACTAGATCCCCATGATATGATAGTTGAAAGGAATTTATTTGTGCTAATTTAAATATCTGGTGGGTCTGGCTGAGAGTTTTGGGATGGGGAGATTTATCAGTGAAAGAAAGGGAAAGGTAGTCAAGAAGACAGATTTATTTGGTTGGATGGATTCATGTGCTGCTGGAAAAAAATAAAATGTCAAAAACTTTTGACTATAAAAAACAAAGGATCATTCAAAAGAATTCACAAACTGCTTCCAGAAAAAAATTCCTTATGCTTAAAATTCTAATATACCTAGTAGTTAAATATATCAATTCCAATGACAAACAATAAATTCTACAAGAAACCAGGAAAGTAATCCTTAAACCCTTAAATACAAAGAAAGTTCAAATAAAATAAGACCATTCTAGATCCACTAGAAAGCTTAGGAGGGAGTAGAATGATATATTCCCCAGAGCAAAGGAATTCAAAGTGTAATGCAAAATGATATATCCCGCAAATCTGATCCAAATGATCAATGAAAAAAAATGAACATTCAATAAAACAGAGGTAGTTGAAGAATTTCTACAAAAAAAACAAACAAACAAGCAGAATGACTTGTAAAACATCACAAGCAACAGAAATATACAAAAGATAAATAATATACAAATAATAATAAGATGAAATAAATTATCCAATCTCCAAGATTTTTTTAAGAAACAAAGATTGACAAAAGGGTTGAGGCAAAAAAAACAAAAAAAGAAACCAAGGGATAATTAAAATGTGTTGTATTTTTTTTAAAGTACACACAGAGATAAAGAATGAGGCAGAATTTAAAAAGAACTGAAGGGGGAGGAGAAAGATTGAACCACCATGGACTAAATTCCACAACACTTCTACAGATGAATCAATGTATTTTCTGAGAGAAAATTTCAGATTTGGAGTATGCATAAGAGGATTTTGGGAATACTATGGAATGAAGAAGAACATTACCTGGCTCTCCCAAGTTCCCATAAACAAGTTAAAATGACACCTGAAAATGAACTTGAGCAGCCGAAATAATTAAAAGTTGGGATAGTAGGTACTTAAACTGTATCAAAAAGAGCATATGAAATACCAGATACTTTATACTCATTTTTTATCACAGTCAATGGAATTTTCTCTTTGTGTCTATATGGTAAAAGATAAATTTCACAGATATGTAGAATCACAGCATTATAAAACTGGAAGGAACTTTAAGGGGAGGTGATCTGGCCTCCTCAGTGCAGGAACCCTTCCTAAAATATGCTTGCTGGTCAACATATATACTTTGCTTGAATACTTGTAAGGTCAGGGTGTTCACTATCTCTCTGTTGGACTCAACAAGTATTTACTACTTTGTTCAAGGTGTTGTTACTGTTCAGTTGCTTCCATCATGTCCAATTCTTTGTGACCTATTTGGGGTTTTCTTGGCAAATATACTGGAGTGGTTTGCCATTTCCTTTTCTAGCTCATTTGACAAATGAGGAAACAGAGTAAAATAGGGTTACTGGCCCGGGGTCACATACTATGAAGTGTCTGAGGCCAGATTTGAAATCAGGAAGATAAGTCTTCTGACTCTAGACCTGGCATTCTATCTACTGTACCACTCAGCTGCCTTATGTAAGAAAGTATTTCATACATTTTATGACTGTTCTCATTGGTAGTATGTTCTTCCTTACACTGAACCCATATCTTTGTTCCCTATAACACTTCCATCCACTTATCTGAGTTCTGCATTTCTGGAATATAACAAAAATGGTATAATTTTATTCCTATATAACAGTCCCTAAAATAAGTGAAAACCACTAAACATTTGTTCATTTATACAACTATCCACAACTGTTCCAGTTCTTTTAAAATAGATATAATAGGATAAATAAACAGATAAGTTACAGGAAAATGCATAAATTACAAAAAAAGAGGGAAGCTATTTTTAACTGGCATTTTATGAAGGATAACCATTATGATTAACTTTATAGTATAAAATATTACCATACTTAATTGAAGACTATATTAGATTAGATTATTTGATATATTAAATAGCTATGGTTATATAAGATTTATAAGTAAGTTAAAAGATACACGTGAAGTCAAATGTTAACACCTACAATGTAACTAAAATACTTCAGAAGCAATGAAAAAGCCTTCTCTTCTTATGCTAAAAACAGTTAATAAGCGTTTAATGTGACAAGTGACTTCAAAACGTGCAATTATCCTGCTAAAACATGTCGTCACTGATAGAAGCACAGGCAGCAGATATGATGTGGTAGTAGGTGTTTTTGTCTTCCTTGCCCCAATGTTCAACTCACTGTCCCCTTTACTTTTTGGCATTGTGTGAAAAAGGGATTGGCCTGTACTGGTAAATGAAGAATAAAATTAAAGTTTTCTTCACTCCTTAATTGGTAACCTTGACTTTAATTATCTTTATCTTTCACCTGAAATTCCTGCTTTAAAAATTATGGCTATAATGCTGAAGTAGATCCATGCATACTACATACTCTTTACTTGGTTCTCCATTGGTATCATAAATATCTTCTGAATCCAATAAAAATCATTTCTAAATGAAAGCTTATGTGGGTTGAACAATTGATATGAAATGAACATAAAGGTTAATGCTTGGAAGATGAAAATTAATTGATGAAACTTTTGATGAAAAGATGAAAATATTGGCTTTGGTTTTAACTCCAATATTCTCCTATTGATATTATGTAGCTATGAATCACGAGATACCTCAGAATCACAGCATTTCTGTGCCAAGAGACCCCAGTTACCCTCTAGTCCAGTCTATACTCAATATTAAAATCCATGCATCAAATCTAATGATTTGGCCCAGTATACTAGGCTATGATGATGTCTTTGATTCTTGACTTTTACCATTTAGTGCGCTAGCTATCGCTCCCAGTTTTATATTATCTATAAAATTTACCATAATCTCAGAAGATTCACAAGAAAATTACAGGAGAGGCAAAGAGCAATTGAAAGAGAAACAGGTTGAGGTTGAATGTAAGACTATTATAACATGTGACTAACATTGGCATGAAATATACTATCAATGACATGAATGTTCACAAAAGAGAGTATACTTATCACATAGAACGAGCGCAGGATATAAGCTATGGATTGCCGGAGTGCTGTTCTGGTAGCCACAACTTTTTTTTTTTTAATGAGGAAGGCCTTTAAAGCATCTTCTACGGAATTTTAATCTAAAGACATAGATGATAATAACAACTGGTAATAAAGTCTGTAAGGGTTTAACTCTGTATCATTGAACAGAGCATCCATTCCAATGAGAGCAATAATTCCTTGAAATACTAATGTAGCCAGTTTTGAATTCTGAACATTTCAAAATTACCTGGTTTGTTTTAATATTAGTCAATGAACATGAAGCAGGAATTTATAATACATTTATCATTAAGTAAATATAATTGAAGTCTAAACCAACGAGTCAAAACAAGAAACATTTATCCCAGAATCTGTGTATTTGTTATATTTATATCTATATCTAGCAATAGATGTCTATATGTATATAAACTTGTATTTTATATATATATATATATATATATATACATCATTTATACATGTATATGTTTATATATAAAACAAGTTTTAACTATATAACAACTATATAAGCAATATATAGATAACTAATATAGATTCATTACTATATTTCAGTAAAATTAACTTCCTTTGCAATACCATATAGATTTTTAAAATTCAAAAAGGTTATTTTGAGAAGAGTTTCATTGGCTTCCCCAGTGTGTCAAAGGGGCCTATGACACAAAAAAAGATTAAGAATCCCTTATTTGTTCTGTATCTATGAAGTGCTCCTCATGATGCCAAGTATTCTGAAAG
This sequence comes from Gymnobelideus leadbeateri, assembly GCA_011680675.1. NCBI lineage: Eukaryota > Metazoa > Chordata > Mammalia > Diprotodontia > Petauridae > Gymnobelideus > Gymnobelideus leadbeateri. The sequence continues at coordinate 161,730 of WOXC01012034.1, forward strand.
CTATATAAGGCAGAGAAAATAAATACACAGTAATTTCTGGAGTAACAGGGAGGCAGGTGCTAGCTATGGAAATGGTCTTGATATGCCTCATGTAGAAGGCAGTAACTGAGCAGAGCCTCAAAGAAAGTTAAAGATTCACAGAGCAGAGATGAGAAGAGAGTGAATTCCAGGCATGGGGCTGGAGAGGACAAGGGGCTGGAAGGAGTGGGGAAGACAAATAGCCTGTCAAAAAGTATAACAGATGGAATGTCATGTATGGGAGACAGCAAATAGGTCAGTTTGGCTTGAATACAGAGCATAGATGTGTGATGAGTCTGGAAAGATAGTCTAGAAGAGTATTATGAAAGTCTTTAAATGCCAGTGAAGTTTTTATTTTATTTTAAATGCATCAGGGAACTGCTGGGCCTCCTTGAGTGGAGGAATGACAAGAATGACAATTTTTCAGTTGCATGTAGATTGGAATGAAGAGGAGGGATTGGTTGAAGGAAGAGCAGTTAAAAAGTAATTACAATAGTCCATATGAGAGGTCATGAGGGCCTAAATTAGGGTAGTAGCTGTGTGGATTGGAGAGGATGGAATGGAAATAAGAAATGTTGTAGAGGTAGAGATGACTATATTAGCAACTGATTGGTTGCAGGGCTAGATGCCTGAGAGTCAACACAACTCCAAAGTTGCAAACTAGGTGATTGGAAGAATTGGTGGGGCCTAAGTGAAACTAAGCATATTAGGAAGGGGAAAGAGTTTTGGGGAAAAGAATTCTATTGAGTTCTATTTGGGATATGTCAAGTTGAAAATTCCTATGGGACACCAAACTGGGAATATTGAATAGGCAGTTGTTTTTGTAGCACCAAAGCTCAAGACAGAAGTGAGAATTCTATTCAGTTCTGAGGTTTTTCCCATTTTATATCACAATGCCTAGTTTATATATAATAAAAAATGAACCATTTAAATTGATTAAAATACAAAGAGAAAACATAGGCAATCCTTTAATAGAGAACTCCAACAAGATGTAAATGAAGGATTCCATTGCCCTACCACACCATGATAAAGACATTTAGATCCCAATTTGAAGATGTTGGGAGAGAATGGATTTGTAATGTTGGCCAGTTATAGGATCTGATGGGTGTTGAAAGCATTAAGGATATATATGTTCATAATGTTCTCAGTTCCAGAATTTTACCTCTGTCATAGTTTTCCTTCATATCTCCTAAACTGAAGAATCTCTCTCCCTCTCATTTCAGAAATTCCCTTGACTTTAAATGTTTTTGCAGTAGTTCAGGTATTTTTCAGTTGTATTTGACTTTTCATGAGCCCACTTGGTTTTCTTGGCCAAGATACTGGAGTGGTTTGTCATTTCCTTCTCCAGCTCATTTTACAGATGAGGAAACTCAGGCAAACAGGATTAAGTGACTTTCCCAGGGTCACAGAGCTAGCAAGTTTCTGAGGCTAGATTTGAACTCACGAAGATGAGTTTCCCTAACTCCAGGCCCAGTGCTGTATCACTGTGTTCTCCTAAACTATTTTCCCTAGAGAAAGGTTGGAAAAATGCTAGAAAAACTGGTTAATATTGAAGAACATAAGAACAAAAAGTTATAATTTGAAGAAACCTTAGAGATTATTGTTAAACTCTTCTTTTCTCAGACAAAGAAAGTAAGGCCCAGAGAGATTGTGACTTGCCCATGGTTTTGAGTTCTGAAAAAATTACTCACCAATCTAGTTTACCAATTCTTCAAATTCAAAAAAGAACTTTAGGGGCAGCTAGGTGGCACAATGAATGGAGCACCAGCCCTGGAGTCAGGAGGACCTGGGTTTGGATTTGGCCTCAGACACTTAACACAAGAAATAGCTGTGTGACCTTGGGCAAGTCACTTGACCCCAATTGCCCTCTAAAAAGCAAACCAAAAACCAACAAAAAACCAAAACCAAAACCAAAAAGAACTTTACCAAATGTATAGTCGTTGATTGATGAAATCAATCAAGTTGGATAACTACCAATATAATTTTTTTGAGGCAATAGGGGGTTAAGTGACTTCCCCAGGATCACATAGCTAGTAAGTGGCTGATGATGACTGATGTGTGATGGTGGATCTGAACCCAGGTCCTCTTGATTCCAGAGTTGGTGCTCTATCCACTGTGCCACCTAGCTTCTCCCACTATCAATATAATCTTGAGTAACTAATTTAACCATTGATTTACTCTGTAAAAGGGACACAGAGAGCCTATTTTCTAGCAAGGTATGGATGATAAAAGACACCTGTGAAAGGTCATTTAAAAATCTTTTCATACTGATATCTTCAATTTTTACATCATCCTATTTTTTTTTACTATATCTCTCCCTAGCAAACTAACCCTTATAAAAAAAAGATTATTAGAAATAGAAAAAAAAATTCAGCAAAAACAACCACACATCAACCAGGTCCTACAGAATTGTAGTACTGCAGGGCCTGAAGCCCCACACTACTACAAAGAAAGGAGGGAGGTGCATATTTTCAACTCCTTTTCTGGGTCCAAGCTGGTTTCAGTTTTTTAAAATCACATTGTTGTAGTCATGTGTATTATATTTCTGCTACTTCATTAATTCATACAAGTCTTCCCATTGTTCTCTGTGTTCTTCACATATTCTTCATAGTCATTATTTCTCATGCAGCACCTTGTATTCAGAGGATTGTTATGGAAACAGAACACCCACAGAGTTGCTTTCCCAGAATTCACCAGTTGGGTGACATTTCTGAATTTGGCTTTTTGAGATCAATGGGAGAGAACTGGAGAGAAAAGCTGGAAATGAGGGTTTCCCTCTCTTTCTTGAGAGCCCTGTGGAAGCAGCACAGGACTGGGCTGGGGTGTTAGAGGGGCAGGTGCTGCCATAGGGACATTTCCCTTTGCCCTGCAGGAGGACAATCTCACCTGTGAGATTGCAGACAATTGGTAGACACCTCCTTTTCCCCTAGCTCCTTTTCAAGCCAGGAAGCAGCTCCTTAATAACTACTAAATTCATTCAAGTGCTGTCTTTCCTCCTTTCTGGCTAGGGTGAGGAATTAAAATAAGGAGAAGCTGATACTACTTAGCCAAGAGCACAATCTGTTGCCTTTATCCTAACTAAATGAACTGTCCCTCCCCCAATGCTGCTTACCCTACTTTAATTACTATCACTTTCTTCCTCTTGATAAACTAAGGAATTTGGCAGCTACTAAACCTTGTTTGTGCAATCCATGCTGACTTAGAGACCCAGGAAGAGATTTTGATCTCTTTAGAGAGATGGAATGTATATCCCAGATTCAGCATGCTTAATGAAAGAAGGGAGAGGAAAAAAGACATTTATTCCCCACCCACCACCCAAAGGAGAAAATATGCTACACCTGGGACATTTATCCCTTGAACTTGCTACAACAGAAGTAAAACTATACAACCTTATTCGTGGTCTTAATTTGTTACATGTGGGGAAATTGTCTTTGGAAAATAATCTCTGAAAGCTTATTTTTCATTTTTCCTGTTGCTTTTATGTCTGTTATTGGGATTTGTGTTTCATTATTTTTTGAAATGCTATTGAAGAGGAATCCCACTAAGCGGGTTAAGGTTGCTCTGGAGACCCCAACATACCAACACGCCGGGTCCTGCCAAATGAATTCGACTCAAGTCTTCTCAGCCAAAGAAAAGTAAAATTTATAAAAGTTTGCTTGCATTAGACACAGAATAAGTCTGTGCTAGGTCCTTCTATGGCGCTCTCACTATTCTATGGCCTACTATGGCTCTCTCACTATTCTATGGCCTTCTATGGCGCTCTCACTCTTCCATGGTGTGAGATGGGGTCTTATATACAGAAGGTTGTGGGAGGAATCTAGGGGTGGTGGAGAGGAGGAGTTAATGAGGCCAATGAGTGATTAAGGGTGGGAAGTAGCTGGAGACTACAGACAATGGTGGGCTAGGCCAGTTCAAGGGTGGATCTACACTTTGATAAGGCTCAAAGGTGGGAAGTCTAGTAACAGAGGCTTGGGCTCAGGCACTATGTAAGGCTTATTGCCTCATGTAAATGCCTCATCAAATGGAAAGATTTAATCAATAATCAGGAAAAGGGAGGTTTTCAGAGCCTGTAACTCTAGGACTCAAGGAGAGCTAGATGGGGCTCCTCTTTGAGATTTTAGTAATGGTTCTGAGATAGTCCCTTATTCTGATTTCATTCATGTTAGTTGGGAGGATTTAGTCTCATTCACATTTCTAGTACTTTTACATCTCATTTGTTTAATTTTAAACATTGATGTGTGTGTGTGTGTTCACTGATATTTTTTCCAGTGTAGCATTTTCAATACTGTTTTAATTTGTTTAAATTTGTTTAATTAGTCTTGTTTAGTGTTCATATTGTTTTGCCTCCTCTGGGATTTTCACCCCTCCCCTCTGGAAATTTTGTTTTATCTTTTTTTTATCCTTCTCTATAATGAGCAGGCTTATACTTCAGTTCCTTTTGCATTTATTGTCCATTTTTTGTTTTTAATTTTCCATTTTGTTGGATGTTCTTACCACCCTCATAGAAAATGTTTTTTTTTCTTACCATAACCTATCTGTTAGCATAAAAACACTTTATGCAAAATGTTTATTGATGCTGTATTGATGGTTTTTAGGTTTATGTAGCTATAAACACATTTTGATTCACAACTATAGTTTCATTATTATTTCCTAAGTGTTAGTATGTGAAAATAATAACTGATTCTATTTTGCATGATCTTGAACTTATTTCCATTGAGTCAGTGATTCTAAAGTTCTTTAGTCTCAGGACTCCTTTAGACTCTTAAAAATTACTGAAGACCCCAAAGAACTTTTATTTATGTGTATTATGTCTATTGTTACTGATGTAACAGAAACAAAAGCTGATGCATTTAAAAATATTTATCCATACATTAAAAACATCAATGATAAACTTATATTACACATTAACACAATGATATATTGTTTATGCAAAACAATTAAAATTTTCAAAGCAAAAAATAGTGAGAATAGTACTGTTCTACATACTTTTGCAAAATGTTTTATTAGAATAGGTTTTAATATGTTTAATAGAAGACATCTGGATTCTCATATATGTTTCTGTATGTAATCTGCAATATGCTGGTTTGATTGAAATACAGAAAGACAATCTAGCCTCAAAAAGATATGTAGTTGGAAAAAGGAGGGGGTATTTTTATAGGCAAATAATATAATTATGAAACAGTTTTGACCTTAAGGGCCCCCTGAAAGGGTCTTGGGGAGCCCTATATGGTATGTGGATCATACTTCAAGAACTGCTGTGTTGAACTCCTGTCAACTGGCTTGTTTATTTAAGTGACATCCATTAATTGCACACAGTTTTAATTATTATGCCACTGTTACAACGTATCATATTTTTAATCTACCACAATTTACTTGGCCATTCCCTAAGTGACAGGTATCTGCTTTGTTTCTAGTTCATATATAGCAAGAATTTTTAAACATACAAAACATTTGAAAATTGAATAAAACATATATATGGAGAACTTTGAGTTCCATGAAGGAAGTGAACTCAAAGTATTAAAGTTTTCATTATTTAGTTAGCTATGCCATACACATATTTGGGTTGAATATACGCACAAGCCATTATCTGAATTTGTAAAGACTTGCTCATTTTCAAAAAATGCATAATTGACTGTTTAGATTTTTATAATATTATTACATACTAAAATGAAAATGTTAAATAAAAACAGTGAAAAACTATTGCACACATTTGTGACTATTACATTTTGGGAGAAATATGTAGTGTTTTAGAAGAGTCATAACACCTGGGTACAAGGCCCTGTACCACTATCCTTTTGTGACTATGGGCAAATCACTGGAACTCTCTGGGTCTCAATTTACTTATCTTTAAAATGAGAGAAATGCATGTAATAGTAATGAAATTTGAAGATCCCTTTGTATTGCTAAGCTGACAGGTACTTAGCACCTAGTTTCAAATTAAGCTTCTGTTAAAGAAACAGAAGGTAGGAACCCTAGTTGCTGATGTAACAGGAAGGGGCTGAACAGGGAGGAGCAATAGTGTATATAAGAAAAAACCCCAGCTGGGAAAGTCAGAACTTCTTGGGATGAGTACCTGAAGGCTGGGCTGCTGCTGCTGGACTAGAACTTCTGTGGAGAAAGTGATTTTAATTTTGAGAATGAAGCTGCTGAAGACTTTGGAGGGCCAGCCGAGGCTGCTGGAAGATTTCTGAGGGCCAGTTGGAGCTGCTGAAGCTGCTGAGGACTTCTGAGGGCCAGCTGGAGCTGCCAAAGACTGAGGAAGCATGACTGTGGTGTCAGTATTCTGTACAAATGTTGTTGTGGCTTTTTAAATGTGTATGAATGTTGTGGCTCTGTCAAGTTTTATCTTCCCAGAAACAGGAACTGTGAAGGATTTGAGATGGACTGGACACTGTGAACTTCAATATGGAACAGGAACTGGATGAGGAACTGGACAAGGATCTGGACAAGAAACTGGGAGCTGCCTGCCTTTGAACCCAGGTGAGAGAAGGTGCTGGGACCATGGAAGCTGAGAGTCAACCTCAAGTCAAGCTGAAAGAAGACTTTAATTAATTGGATACTGTGTAATGACTGAGAAACTTATGATTTACTGTGACCTAGGGGTGGAAGACTTTGACCTTTTGTACTTTATGATTGAATGAGTTACTAAGTGATTGATTAACTAAGTGATTATACTTTGTTAAAAACTATGTGACCATTTTGGTGAAAACTCTGTGGCCACTTTAGTGATAAGTTGTTGAGCTATGACATGGTGAATGCTGTATTTTGATTTTCTGTGATAAGCTATAACATTGTAAATTCTGTACCTTGATTTCCGTTTGTTTTTTTTTTTTTTTTTGCTATTTGGAGGGCAATTGGGGTTAAGTTACTTGCCCAAGGTCACATGGCTAGGTTTTTTTTTTTTTGTTGTTGTTGTTGTTTGTTTGTTTGTGTGTGTGTGTGCCTTAAGTGTCTGAGGCTGGATCCAAACTCAGGTCCTTCTGACTCCAGGGCCAATGCTCTACTCACTGTGCCACCTAGCTGCCCCTGTAACTTGATTTTCTATGAATGTTTTGCTCTGATTTGTTACTGAATAGAGAGTTTGCTATACTATGTAATCAGAATCTTGAAAGCTGTTCACAGCAGCATTCCTCTGGAAAGCTGCTTGTGTGTGGCTTTGACATAGCCTAAAACCCATCTAAGTTTTCTGAGCTCTAATTCCATGATATGGATATGGATAATCTTTTTTTCAGTAAAGGAATACTTCAAGAACTGTGATTTTTCAGTATAAGAATACTTTCCAACACAACTACAGCCCATTAATACCCTAATACAGAACTGAGGGAATTGAGGCTCATGGAGGTTCAGTGAGTTGACCACAGCCACACAGTCAGTAAGCATCAGAAGAAGGATTTGAAAACAGGCCTTCCTGACTCCAAGTCCAGGGAAATATTCATTAATACAATATACTGCCACTGTGTTATAATTTATCTAAAATTCTCTAAACTATCACAGCATTAAATACAAGTAAATGTAAGGAGTCAGTCGGTGCTAGGTACTAGGGATATATACAAAAGTGAGATAATCTCTGCTCTCTGGGAATTTATATTCTTCTTTTTTTTTTAATAGTATTTATATATATATTTGAAACATTTAATGTTACGACCTCGAATTTCAGATCCATTTCCTTCCTCCCTTGTCACCCATTCCTTCTTGGGAGATAAGTAATTCAGTATATGTTGTACATGTCTAGCTATGCAAAACATTATCATAGTAGATATATTGTACAAGGCTGGTTATAATTCCCTCCCACTCATCCCACCCCCCACCTGGTCGATTCCCTATATGATCCTGTCCCTCTTCTATAGTGGGTACTTCCAACCTCCCCTCACCCCAAGGATGCCCTCCCATCCATCATCCCTCCTCTCATCCCCCTTCCCCCTATCCTGCTGCGGGTTGAGATATCCCATTTAGTATGTATGTCATTTTCTCCCTGAACCAAATTCAATGTGAATGTGGTTTTGCCTTTTTAGCCTTCCTTATTCTCCCCCTCCTTTGCAACCACTTCCCCTTGCTTCTTCTACATGGGATAGTTTACCCTACCCTGTCTCTCCCCATCTCCTCTTGCCACTTTCCTCTCTCACCTCATAATTTCATCCTTGAGTATTCTCCCTTCCCAACAAATTCAACCTATGCCCTCTATCCATATATAACTGTAACCATATACACACACATTCACATATGTATTCATATGGCCACACCCCCTTCTTCCATTATTTTCATAGTGAGAAAGATATCATCAGTCACAGTTATTGCTTTTCCATATAGGAATGTAAATAGTTCAACTTTGATAAGTTCCTTTTGATTTCTTTTCCTGATTACCTTCTCAGGCATCTCTTCCTTCTTGTGTCTGGGTGTCAAATTTTCTATTCAATTCTGGTTTTTTCCTCAAGAATGCTTGAAAGTCCTCTATTCCACTGAATAACCATATTTTCCCCTGAAACAAAATACTCAGTTTTGCTGGGTAGGTGACCCTTAGGTTCATTCCCAGTTCTTTTGCCCTCTGGAATATCATATTCCATGCCCTTCCATCCCTCAGTGTAGAAGCTGCCAGGTCCTGGGCTATTCTGATTGTGTTTCCACAATATTGAAATTGTTTCTTCCTGGCTGCTTGGAGTATTTTCTCCTTGATCTGGGATTCTGGAACCTGGCTATAATATTCCTGGGAGTTTTCTTTTTTGGGATCTTTTTCAGGAGGTGATCAGTGGATTCTTTCAACCTCTATTTTGCCCTCTGGATCTAAAACATCAGGGCAGTTTTCCTTGAGAATTTCTTGAAGGGTGATTTCTAGGTTCTTTCTTTGATCATGGCTTTCAGGTAGTCCAATAATTTTTAAATTGTCTCTCCTGGATCTATTTTCCAGGTCAGTGGTTTTCCCATGAGATATTTCACATTGCCTTCTATTCTTTCATTTGTTTGGATCTGTTTAATAGTATCTTGATTTCTCATAAAGTCACTAGTTTCCATTTGCTCCAGTCTAACTCTGAAGGAATGAATCTCCTCAGTGAGCTTTTGAGATTCTTTTACCATCTGGCAAATTCGGCTTTTTAAGGCATTCTTCTCCTCATTGCCCTTTTGGGCCTCCTTTGCCATTTGAGTTAGTCTATTTTTAAGGTGTTGTTTTCCTCAGTCAGGCTGTTGACCCTCATTTCATACTTTTCCTGCATCCTTCTCATTTCTCTTTCTAATTTTTCCTCTACTTCTCTAATTTGATTTTTAAAGTCCTTCTTAAGGTCCTCTCTGGCCTGCAACCAGCTCATGTTTTCCCCTGGGGCTTTTGGAGCAGGACTTCTGACCTCACAGTCCTTTTCCCGCTCTATCCCCCCAAAATAGGAGTCTAGGGTTGCATTTTTCTGTTTCCTTTGCCTTGGCATGTTGCCACTTAATTGCTTGACTTTTGGGCTTGTTGCCACACTATGGCTCTAAGGCCAGATAGAGGAATTTTCGTCCCGAACGTGTGGGGGGCAACTTCCGTTTCTGGCAAGCTGTAAACCCACACACAACTTCCACCCTAGATCACAATCCAGATCCAGGGAGGTTAAAGCAAGAGTGATTACCCCCCAAGACTGATCGCTGGATCTCCCCACGATTTGTAGGCTGGGAGCCGGAAATGCCTATGAAAACTACAAAATGGCATGTGTCCTCAGCGGCTTCTAGCCCCCAGGGGAGGGAGCTGACGCATTCCCCAAATACAGGTGTCAAAGTCCATAGGACACTAACCTCTTACTTTGTCCTAGGCATGTCTATGTTGATAATTCTGGAGTCGCCACCGCTCCTGGTGTTCTGGGGTTCCTTCAGCTGGCTGCTGGCCCTGCCGCCCTGGGGCTAAAACCTCGGCTCACGCGGACCTGGGCTCGGCTCGGCTCGGCTCCTGCGCTCTGCGTGCTGCCGGCTCCCAGACTGCTGAGCTGGTCCTTCCTGCAGGGCTGCTGGGCTGTCCTCAGCGGGAGGTTAGCTTCTCTGTTTCGTTCTGTGGGTGCTGGGGCTCCAGAAGTTGTTCAGAGTCCTTTTTTACATAGTTTGTGGGGAATCTGGGGGCAGAGAGGCTTGGACGAGCTGTTTCTACTCCGCCATCTTGGCTCCGCCCCCGGGAATTTATATTCTATAGCAAGAAAGACCTGCCACCTCCTGAAGCACTTCTCACTCTTTCTTTTCCTCTCCTTGCCCTGGGTTGTTCTAGAGCCCACTGGGGGTGACTCGGCAGACCAGCCACCATCAGGGGCACCCTCTTCTCCTATCTTCCCTCTGCCTGGGCTGCTTGACTGTTCACAGGGATTAGATGAGTTAGGAGTCAGCAACTCCCTTCCTTCTGATGAGACCAAGGACAACTGGGCCTTTCTATCTGCCTTCTCCAGGACCTTACCACCTGCCAGGTTTTATGTCCCATCGTCCCCTGCCACTGATCTACTAATGTAACATAAGCCCCTCTGGGCCTTGTCAGCCATATCATTGCAGTACCCCTAGCACTCTTGGGACCTTTCATGTGCACTGAAGCTAAACTTTCTTTTATATGCTGTTTCTCTCAATTAGTATGAGCTCCTTCTGAACTTTATCTTCAGTTTTCTGTTTGTACATAGTACAAATCATAGTACTTGAACATAAATGTTTAATACATGCTTTTTTCTTTCTCTTGTTCTTTCTTTCTTGGTTTCTTTCATTCATTTATTCATTCTGGTTTTAAAAAAAGCCCACAGATTTGTGGGGAGCCAAAGAGGCCTGAATCAGGACTTATATCTGATTCGGAACTCAGGTACCTTTGAGTGGCCAGCTCTAAACGTGATGACTTTTGAGGACTGTGCATCAGCTTTGAAGTCTGCTCTCAGTTGGATCCATTTATGACTGTGGCTGCATTAAGAGGTACCTGAGGCCTAGATCTAAGGTTCTGCCCCAAAACTTTAGTTGTTCAAAACCTAAATATTTGAATTCTTAGGTGGTCAGTTCCTATGCAGATGTACTTGATGATGTAGCTTTGGCATCAGGCCTTGAAGCCAGCTCTCAAGAGCATCCTTTGTGATGTGACTGAATATGAAAGGAGGTAACTGACTTTTCCTAAGACTTTCTGGCACCTAGAGAACAAAAGGCCTTACTGCCATGCTACTTCCAGGATATGACAGACTAAGATAATGATAAGAATACTTGAGTCTTTTTTGTCTCATTGCTCTATAAAAACCTTGTTCTAAGAATCAATAAATGGAGTTCATTGTTCTTCCTTGAACTACCCACATGGCCTGGTCATTTCTTTTTCACATCTCGGATCATGCTAAGTGCTGGACACTGAGCAGCCCACGGCACAGATTAATAACAGCCATAGAACACAGAAATGTTCAATGACTGGAAAGGTAGGCATTAACAACTAGGGAAGCAGTATCTGAGCTTCAGAGGATCTCGATTCCAAGAACTGAAGGTGAGGAAGGAGAGCATTCCCAGCCCGTGCCCCTGCATTCAGGGCAGGAGATGCAATATAATGTCCATAATACAAAAAGTGCTATAATTTGAGAGGAGCTCAGAGTTTAGATGAGGGGAATAATGACCTGGAAAGAAATCTTGACCCAGTGGAAGGGGAGCATAGAGGAGTATGGGACCTAGTAGTGATAAGGCTGCATGAACATGCATGAGGAATCTGGGAGGGGGAAACGGTGGTCAGTGATCAAGGCTTTAGTATTTTTTTCTTTTTCTTGTTTATGGAAATAGTCTTGTATAGGTATGGAATATCCATATGCCTCTCCTGGCCTCCTAAGGCCAGGGTTTCTTCACCTAGGATCAGTGAATTTAGATGATTTCAATATAATTGGTTTTCTTTAAAATAATAACAACTACAACAATAGCTAGCATTTACATAGCAACTATTATTTGCCAAGCACTGCTATAAATACTTTACAGGTATTGTCTCATTTGATCCTCACAACAATCCTAGGAGGCAGGTGCTACTATCTCCATTTTACAGAAAAGGAAACTGAAGCAAAAAGAGGTCAAGTGACTTGACATAGCTATTAACTGTATGAGACCATATTTGAACTCAGCTCTTTCACTTCAGACCACATAATAATATTGAATAATATAATAATGTTAATTATAATGATGATGATAAAAACCCTAGTCTAGGTAATGTAAAGACTCAAGATCACAGGCAATCTGAGGGAAGCAATAGGACAGCAGATAGTCACAATGTTCATGTTGATTTGATTTATATTTCCTGAGCTACAGGTGGAAAATGAGATTTTGGAAGGAGTAGAAGGACAGCTGACAAGATGTCCATGCTATCTAGTCTGTGATGTCTTGGTAGGATGCCTAGAAGGGATGGAGTTTAGACTTGGAGTCATCTAGACAGAGGATTGAGGTGAGGTTTCATTTACTCACTTTTTCATCCACAGCTAGGGCTGCTCCGTCCCAGATCAAATACTGGAGTGTGAGTAGATTTTACTCCCCTATGATTAGGACAGAGTCTTTGGACTTGGTCACTGTTCCTAGTGAAGATAGGAAGGGGCAACAGGGCAATTGGCAAAATGTAGCACAATCTAGGCCCTGGTGACCCAGTTGGATGGTTGGGATCTGAAGCTCAAGTCTTAATTCTGCTTTAAACACAAATAAATATGTTGGATAATATTATCTGTACACAGGTAAAATCGTAAAGGAGATTTTATCAAGGCCACTCAAGAAAACAGAGTACAAAAGGCAAAGTGAGGAGATGGACAGAGCTCTGGACTGGGGGTCAGGAGATATGAGTTCTGTGTCTCTCATTAATTAACTGTGTGACCTTGGGAAAGTCACCAAAATTCTTTTGAACTCCAGTTTCCCACTTTGTAAATTAAGGGGGTCCAGTTAACTGACCTATAAGGTTCTTTTCAGATGCAATTATTTGATATTAAGATTAGTTATCTATTAATTATTAATATCTATGATACGATGCAATTGCCCTCAAAATATCTACTGTGTAGGTGTTATAAAGAAACTGACAAGTCCATTACTCTTTCATTCCACTAAAAGTATGCTTTAAAGTAAATGCAAATGCTCAGATTAAGTTTTACTATGGGTACTACTCAGAGAATTAATGTTAATGTCAGAAAGAAATATTAAATTAAAATTTCTTGGTGACAGTATCAATCACCACTTCACATACAGCTTTTTACAGCACAAGTACCCTTTCAATAACTGCTTTTAATCATAGTTATCTTACAAAAATGATAATTTTCAATCAATTGGAAAGAACAAAAATGATAGCTTATATGTGTTGAGGGCATGTACATAGCCCCTACTTACATTTATAAATGTAGAATAATAGTCCTCAGCCTAACAATATTCATCTGCAGTACCTTCTTTCAAGACTCAGGAATAGCTCATCTTTCCTTAAAAAACACAGACCAGTAAAGTGGATAATTAAATGATCAATAAATGACATTAATGTCTTTCAAGGCTGTTAATAATTGAGTTAAAATATGATCTTTACTGTGACAATCACTTAAATCTCCCACTCTTTCTAGATTCAGTTTTCCTTCTGCTTGATAAAACATACCATTTGAGACTGAAACTTTCATTCCTTTTCCATTTAAGTTGTCCCATCAGCCATTCTTCTGGGAAGGGAAAGGACGGGAAAAGAAGGGAAAAGCTTACTTGAATGTACACATGTTCTTTCTCTTTTGGAGTGGTAGGTTCACCCAACAGGGGTAAGCCCTAGTCAAGTCTTTAGTCCTATCTGTCACTAATGATGAGACATTGACCAAATCACTTAACACCTACCATGTAAGCTTCTGGAGGGCAAGACTATTGATTTCTTTCCTATAAAATTTTCCTAGCACAATACTTTAGACATAGTAAGCATTTAATAAATGCATGTTGTATTTGATACCCTGACATCAGAAGCCCATTTTTGATGAGTCAGGGCAATGATTCGAAAAAACCATAAAGGAAAGTACATGTACACAACAAAAACCACTCCAGCAGAAGTCTTTAATTATTGCTAAACACAGATAGAACAGATGATTTTCACTTAAAGCTCCCCCTATTTTTTTCCTTTTTAAAAAAAATTATTATTTTTTTAATTAAACAAATGCTTTATTAACTTCTGGTTTACATCATTCATTTCCACCAGATTATGAGTTACATTTTTCCCCCATTTTTTCCCTACCCACCACCCCAGAATAGCAGTCCCACTAGATAGCCCCTCATCCAATCTGCTCTCTCCCATATCTTCTCCCATACCTCCTTCAACTTTGCCATTAGGCAAGGTGAATCTCTGAGCCCCACTGCCTGGACATCTTATGAAACATTTAATTTTAAAACTTTGATTTTCGGATCCATTCCCTTTCTCCCTTGTCACCCACTCCCTCTGAGAAGATAAGCAATTCAGTATGTGTTGTACATGTATATCTATGCAAAACATTACCATAGTAGATATATTGTAAAAAGACTGCTTATATTTCCCTCCCACCTGTCTCACCTCCCACCTGGTCCACTCCCTACTTTGATCCTGTCCCTCTTTGATAGTGGGTACTTCTAACCTCCCCTCTCCCCAGAATGCCCTCCCCGCCATCATCTCCCCTCTCATCCCCCTTTCCCTTACTCAGGAGAGTGAGTGAGGGTAAGATATTCCATTTAGTATGTGATTCTATCCTTGAGCCAACTTCAATGAGAATATGCTTTTGCCTTCTTGCCTTCCTGTTTTTCCCCTCCCCTGCAACTACTTCGCCTTGCCTCTTCTACATGAGATAGTTTGCCCTACCCTGTCTCTCTCCATCTCCTCTTGCCACTTTCCTCTCTCACCTCTTGACTTCACCCCTTAAGAATAATCCCTTCCTTGGGGCAGCTAGGTGGTGCAGCGAGCAGAGAGCCAGCCCTGGAGCCAGAAGGACCCGAGCTCACATCTGGCCCCAGACACCCAACACACAAACAAAAACCCAGCCACGTGAACCTGGGCAAGTCACCCAACCCCAATTGCCCTCCAAAAAAATAATAATCATCCCTTCCCATCAAATTCAACCTGTGCCCTCTATCCATGTATACCTGTGAACATATGCCATATACCCTTATTCAATTATTTTCATAATGAGAAAGGTTTCATCAAACACAGTTATTGTTTTTCCATGTAGGACTGTAAATAGTCCAACTTTGATAAGTTCCTTTTGATTTCTTTTTCTTGATTACCTTCTCAAGCATCTCTTGCTTCTTGTGTCTGAATGTCAAATTTTCTATTCAACTCTGGTTTTTTCCTCAGGAATGCTTGAAAGTCCTCTATTCCACTGAATGACCATATTTTCCCCTGAAACAAAATACTCAGTTTTGCTGGGTAGGTGACCCTTGGGTTCATTCCCAGCTCTTTTGCCCTCTGGAACATCATATTCCATGCCCTTCGATCCCTCAGTGTAGAAGCTGCCAGGTCCTGGGCTATTCTGATTGTGTTTCCACAATATTGAATTTGTTTCTTCCTGGCTGCTTGTAGTATTTTCTCCTTGATCTGGGGATTCTGGAACCTGGCTATGATATTCCTGGGAGTTTTCTTTTGGGGATCTTTTTCAGGAGGTGATCTGTGGATTCTTTCAACCTCTATTTCCCCCTCTGGGTCTAAAACATCAGGGCAATTTTCCTTGAGAATTTCTTGAAGGATGATTTCTAGGTTCTTTCTTTGATCATGGTTTTCAGGTAGTCCAATAATTTTTAAATTATCTCTCCTGGATCTATTTTCCAGGTCAGTGGTTTTTCCCATGAGATATTTCACATTGCCTTCTATTCTTTCATTTGTTTGGATCTGTTTAACAGCATCTTGATTTCTCATAAAGTCATTAGCTTCCATTTGCTCCAGTCTAACTCTGAAGGAATGAATCTCCTCAGTGAGCTTTTGAGATTCTTTTTCCATCTGGCAAAATCGACTTTTTAAGGCATTCTTCTCCTCATTGCCTTTCTGAGCCTCTTTTGCCATTTGAGTTAGTCTATTTTTTAAGGTGTTATTTTCCTCAGTCAGGCTGTTGACTGTCATTTCATACTTTTCTTGCATCTTTTTCATTTCTCTTCCCAAATTTCCCCCCACTTCTCTTATCTGCTTCTTAAGGTCCTCTATGGCCTGTAGCCAGCTTGTATTTTCATTTGGGGCTTTTGGTGCAGGAGTTCTGATCTCACAGTCCTCCTCCAGGCTTTCAGCCTCTTTGCCTCTAAAATAGGAGTCCAATGTTGAACTTTTCTGTTTATTTTGTTTCGTTTGCCTAGGCATATTGCCACTTAATTACTTGATTTTTGGGCTTGTTGCCACAGTTGGACTCTGCCACCAGACAGGGGAGCTTCCACCCAAATGTGGGGTCTTCACAACTTCTGCCAGTTGGGTGGCCTCTCTAAAGCCTCCACCCACTCTGGCAAGTTGGATACCCACCCCAAACTTCCCCCCCAGACCACAATCCAGATCCAGGCAGTTTAAAGCAAAAGCAATTAACCCCCAGACTGATTGCTGGATCTTCTTACAGTTCGCAGACCAGGACCTAGAGCCACTACTGACACTGCAAAATGGCTTCTGTGCAGCTGTTTCTTCAGCAGCTTTTTGCCCCCAGGGGAGGAAGCCACGTGTTCCCCCAAAACTGGTCCCAAAGTCCATAGGGCACTAACCTCTCACTTTGTCCTAGGCATATCTGTGCTGATAATTCTGGAATTGCCACAATTGCTGGTGTTCTGGGGTTCCACCAGCCGGCTGAAGGCCTGGCCTCCCTGGGGCTAAAACCGGGGACCTGGGCTCCGCTCTGCGGGCTGTGCTGTCGGTTCCCAGCGCGCTGTGCTGCCTGCTCTCAGAGCACTGTGCTGGCCGCTCCCTGCAGGGCTGCTGGGCTATCCTCAGCAGGAGGTTAGCTTCTCTGTGCTGTTCTGTGGGCGCTGTGGCTCCAGAAGTTGTTCGGAGCTCCCTTTCACATTGTTTGAAATTTGTGTGTCACTCCCCCTATTTTTTAAAGGAGATTTTTACTTTCTTGGCCCTCTTGGTGAAGACAAAAAGAACACTGACTTAGGAATGAGAACATCTTGCTTTGAGTCTTGGTTCAGCCACTTAATTATGTGACCTTAGTCATTTGGTCTTCTGGGCCTATCTGTAAAATGAAAGGCTTGTACCAAATCTTGAGTCTTAATCATTTTTGTGTCATGGATCCCTTTGGCAGTATGGTAAGGCCTATGGGATCCTTCTTAGAACAAAGTTTTTAAATGCATAAAATAAAATGTATAGGAATACAAAGGAAACCAATTATATTGAGATAGAGTTACCAAAATATTAAAAAATAAACAGTTCACAGATTGCAAGTTAAAAACCCATCCACTGGAAGATCCTTTTCCAGCTCTAAAACTTTATGAGGTGAAACTATTCCTGAGCAGCCTTAGGAAATAATACTGTTATAAACAAAATAATAATCATACATGGATACACACATGTATGCTTACATATATATTTGCTATAGGTAAAATAATAGCTCACATTTCTATAGCATTTTAGAGTTTAACAATACCTTTTTCACAACAGTTCTATGTGGTAGGTTTTGTAAACCTTATTATTCCTATTTTTCTGAGAAGGAAACTGAGGCCCTAAGAGATCAAGAGCTTCTCCCTCAGTCACATGGTTTTCTGATACAAATTCCAGTGTTCTTTCTAATATATCATTCTTTTTTTCAAGGTATTATTGTTTTTGGTTTTTTTTTATTATGTGTTTTAAATGAAGATGGGAGGGATTATACCAATTTCACTATTTCTTTTCCAATTTTTGCTCAATTATTGCCTTCCAGTTTCCCATGCAACTATTTCTTATTGAACATGGTGAGTATATTTTGTGATGGTAGACATATTTTTTCCCCATACCTTGGAAATCAATTTGTGTGATGTTAGGATATTTTATTAAAATTATATAAGGCTAGTAAAGAATGTGAAGGCCTTTGCCACAGTAATCTTTTATTAAGTACCTCTACTTGGCTTACTGTTATATTTTAAGTTATTGCTTCAACTCATTCAAAGCAGGGCTCTGATGTCTAGGTACCCAATCCAATACATATTTATTAAGTGTCTACTGTATGCAAGTTACTCTGTTAGGTGACTGACATGTTAGTTCATGACAACTTAAGCAGCATGGTATAGAATAGTTCTTATAAGAAATGGGACATCAGTGATAGAAATTAATGAATCAATGAACCCAGTGGTTCATATGGATATCTAGAATTATATAGATAAGTAGTTTGATACCAGAATTCAAGCTTCAAATCTCCATCCTTTCTGTAGTATCCTCACAATATATTAGTTTTTTGTCTGAAATAAATCATTAAGATCCATTATGACTTTTTACGATAAGATTTATAAAATTCAAGTTTTTATGAAAAAAATACATACATATATATGTTACATACATACACATACACACACACACACACTCACACCTCCTCTGGCGTTCAAAGTCCTTAATCCTTCCAAACCTTATCTTTTCAGTATTCTTAGATCTTACAACCCATCTGCCATATAGTCTTCCATCCAGTGACACTTGTCTTTTTGCTATTCATTGAACAGGACAGTCTATCTCTCAGCTCTGGGCACTTTCACAGACTGTCTCCATCACTGAAATGATCTTGCCCCTCATCTCTGACTCCACGGTTCCTTCAAGTCCCAGTTAAAATCTGACCTTCTACAGGAAGATTCTCCCAATCCCTGTTAATTCTAGTGCCTTCTTTATATGAATTACTTCCTATTTATCCTGTATTTAAGTTATTTGTACATATTTACTTGCAGGTTGTCTACCCCATTAGATTGTGAACTCTCTCAGGGCAGGGATTATATTTTTTCCTTTATATCCCCAGGGCTTAGCAAAGTTCCTGGTACATAGTAGGTGCTTAATAAATGCTTATTGATGGACTAATTGATATAGATACTTGTCTCTCCCCTTAAAACTTAAGCTCCTTTTTGAATAGGGATTTTTCATTCTTTGTCTTTCTATTCTTAGTGCCTAACAGTGCCTGGCAGATACTATGAGCTTAATAAATACTTGTTGATTAATTGGTTGACTTTTCCTTCAGGAACCATGAAAATGTCACCCACAACACAAAGGATCAAAGAGAGATCTATATGTACCACCTTTCCTAGAAGAGGCTAACATCTCTCATTACTCACAGCCTACATCAAGATAAGGGAAGGTCCATAGCTAATGCTTTTTCTCCAGAATGGACACCTCAAATGGTCTGTCCCTCATTCACAGGGCTAGCTAGTCAAAGTACAAGTTGTTACTACAATTTTGAGCTCTGATCTGATGGTCATTGCCTTCCTTGCTTTTTCCTTGCATTACCCAGATGCTCCATCACCTCCAGAGCTCTGCCTGTTTATAACTTAGTTGAGTGAATTCACTGCCTGTCTCAAAGGTCTGAGAATTCTTTATGGGCTCAGCTTTTATCTCCTTGCTTCAGTTCAGCTCCCTGTGTTTACTGCTCATGTGGGATAGCTCCCCCACTCTAGGTTATGATTCTGGGATTAATGGCTGTGTTAGAAAGAGGCCTCTGACAGCTGACGAAAACATCTGTAAGGACTTTGGAAACAGAGCTGCTTAGAAGCCCTAAGACAGATAAATTTCAAGAGGATCCAAATATCTATATTTCTTTAGTCTTTCCACTAAATAAATGAGTAAAAAAATCATGCCATTTTCTCAATTAATTATTGAAAAAACATGGTGGCAGCTAACCCTAAATGAAATCAAAATGTCTAGGAGAAGATAAATATCTCTCTGAATGTTAATGTTGCAAGAGTACTAAAAATAGTAATTTTTGTAAATTACACTCTTAACAAATGAAATTTTAACCATACTTTTTAATGTTAAGAAAGAAAACAATGTTACCCTAAATTAGTTTTCTGTATTACTGATTCCCTTTGCTGACACATTCAACAAGTAAATAATTTACCATTTGAAATAATACACAACCTTTGCATTCCATTCATTTCCCCTTGCTTTGGGACAGCATTGACAAGGGGAGAAAAGCCCTTTGGAATTTTTTATATCATTCATTATTTATATACATTAAATCTTATTTCCCTGAATTCCTGAATCAAAATGCCAACAGTAAAACAGAAATCAGAAAGCATTAATCTAGTATAGTTCCAACATTTCTTAGTTAAATGTAAGTTTTGAGGGTTATGTAACATATGCAAGAGTTTAGATAGGAAATGATATTATTTACAGCTAACATTTGCATAGCACTTTAAGATCTCCAAAGTGCTTTACAAATTCATTTGACCCTCTCAACAGCCCTGTGAGGTAGGTTTTATTATTATTCCAATTTTACACATGATGAAGCTCACATAGATGAGATTAAGTGATGTGCCTAGGGTAACACAGTAAGTAAGGGTAGGTGTTTGGATCTGAGCTCAGATTTTCCTGATTCCAAGTCTAATGCTCTATCCACCACATTACATAGCTGCCTCTAGTGTACGTAAGTATAATGAGTTATATATACAATGGAAAGAAAATTGAAGTAGGAGTCAGGTTCTAGCATAGACTCTGTTATTCACTAAATAACTCTGTTATGTGCCCTTGGAAAAGTCCATTAGTTTCTTTGGGCCTCAGGTTTTTCACATCTATAAAATGAGAAGGTTGGACTTGAAGGTTCATAGGTGACTTCCTGATTGAACATTTTGAGACTGTGAGTCTCTATGTTTTCTTTTGATGTCTTTGTGATTGCCATCTTGAGACCTAAAAATGTGAAAAGGATTCCTCTTCATGAGTTTATTTCTGGGTTATTTCATTCATACTTCAGAATGCAATATGGAATTCTGAGTTCCTCAAATATTATAACTATATAAATGAGGGGAAGAAGAAGCTGGAGAAATGTAGTATTTTTGCTTTTAAGAACTATTTAAACTTTGGTGAATCCATGGTTTCATTAATGTGGGTCTTCTCTCCATACTCTCTCCTGTGCAATTCTTGTCAATAATCTTTCCAAAAATCCTCCATAGCAGAGCCTTCCAAAATGAAGAAGGCTTTGCTCTTATTCTTATAATGTCTTGGGGCAGGTGGAACACCAAAGTACCACTGTCATCGGCCTCTGTTTACCTCTCATTCTCACTTCCAATTCCATCAACATTTATCAAGTATATACAACATGTACAGTGATATACTAGGTTCTGGAATACATACAAAGTTTATATAAGTCCCTGGCTTCCTGATACTTATAGTGTAGGAGAGGGATAAGACACATACACAGAATAATGTAATACATATACAATACATGGTAAGTTCATTGGAGAAATGCAAAACAAAGCGTTACTTGAAGTTAAAGGGAAAGGTCATTATTTGCATGGAAGGTCAGCAAAAGTTTGAAGGAGGAGGTGACATATTTGAATTGGGTATTAAAGGATGATTAAGAAAACATTTTATGGATAAAGAACAGCACAAAGACATGGAGATGAAAAAATTGTAGGAAGTATCTGGGAGGACAGCAAGTATCTCATTCTAACTGTAGTGCCAGACTTTAGAGGACCCTAAATGTTGAGGTATGAGTCTGAACTTTAATTAATAGGCAACAGGGAGCCATGGAAGATTTTTGAGCACAGAAGTGACATGTTCAAATGTATGGAAGTGAGTCATTTAGCAATGTTATGAAAGGTGTAGGAAGAAATTCTGCAATCTAGACTGTGAGATATAGAAAAGAGAAGAGGATATAAAGAAGCAGAGCCATTCAGTATAGACATTTTCAAGCAGTATAACAATAAAGGAGAAAAGCAATAGAACAGGAGGTAGTTGGGTGGGGTAAAAGGCTCAATGAAAAGCTTTTATTAGAATGTATAGAAAACTATGTAATGTTTTGTGTCATGAAACCTTATTTTGGAACCAGCATTATGGTTTGAGTTTCTATTACATATTTTATATGGTATACAAAATTCTTTATAGGCATTGCTTTATTTGCTAACTACTGCAGGAAGAAAGGTTCCATATTAGTTTTCTCTACATCCACATCCCTGAAAGTAAATTTAACAAATGAAATGAGATAAAATTGGGCATCTTTTAAACTGATAAGGAACTTTCATGTACTACTCATTCTAATATATGAAGAGACAGGGGAAAAATAAAGAACAAATCCAAGGGTAGATGGGTGAGGAATAAGTGGAAAAGGAGATCAAAGAAAGGGGAGGAGGATGAGTGCAGGGATAAGGTCTTAGAGGAGGAAGGAGGGATCTCCATTGTATTATAAAAATATATGCAGGCTATGTAACACTCTAGTAAAACTATGGTTCTTAATCTTGGCTTTGCAAAAATCGTAGGATATTTAGCATTAATTCAAGTGTTACTTAGTAATTCACAAAGCATAATTTAATACAATATGGTTTTTGAAGTAGTTAATAATTATATCTAGCAATTTCCAGTTTTTTTAAAGAAGGGTCTGGTTCAAATAAGTGGGATGAATGTCATAAGATCAATCAAATGATGTCAGTATACAGCATTACCAAAGCCGGGGAGTCAATGTAATAGAGCAACTTTAAGCTAAAAGTGAAGAGGCAAGAAGGAAATGCTTCTTTCATCTGGTTACTATGCTATAAGGAAACATTAGATGTGGATTTCAACCTCTAATATAAGATACATATTATTATAATCCTATGGGGGGGGGAAACCTCTTTTTTCTTGATTACCTAAATCTAGGGAATTGTGATATGCCATTTCTAAGGGAAAAGGTGGGAAGCAAGTTATTTGTTTTTCCCTCATTATAATATTTTCCTTTTCAACCCAGGGCAGTAACATTACATTGTAATAATAATTCTTCCTCATTAATTTTATTCCCATCCTTAAGAATAAAGTAAAAAAAATTCTAATAGAACAAAACTAGGTTAAAGGATTTCTGTATGTTAATCTCACTAAAATATAAAGAGGTAATGGGGTGCACAGAATTGATGCATTTTTAGAGAATCTCAGAAAATATATTAAATTGTTGAAATTAAAACTCAATTTTAAGCACAAATGAGTAATTTTTATGGTTACATATGAGAACTAAACTTTATTTCAACCTCTCTCTGTCTGATGAGTCCTCTGTTGCTTACAAACACAACAAAATCTCACCAATCATTAAAAAAGTCTTCAATTGACCCTGCTGTCCTTTTCCCCTCCTACCCTCCAAGCTGCTTTTTCAGCCAAAACTCCTAGAAAAAGTAGACTGCATGTGTGGCGTCTATTTCATCATGCCCTATTCATTTCTCAACCTCATCATTTTAGGGAACTAGTTTCTCTTTTTTTTTAAACAAATGCTTTATTAACTTCTGTTTTACATGATTCATTTCCGCCAGATTTTGAGTTACAATCATTTCCCCCCCTGTTTTTCCCCTACCCACTCTCCCAGAATAGCAGTCCCACAAGATATCACTTCCTCCAATCTGCTGTCTCCCATATCTTCTCCCACACCCCCTTTAGCTTTTCCATTAGAGGAAGGTAAATCTCTGTGTTCCAATGCCTGCACATCTTATCTCCCAACCACAAGCAAAAGAGTATGAATAATAGTATTTATGTATATTAGAAATATTTAATTTTAAGACCTTGAATTTCAGATCCATTCCCTTCCTCCCTTATCACACATTCCCTCTGGGATTCAGTATGTGTTGTACATGTCTAGCTATGCAAAACATTACCATAGTAGATATATTGTACAAGGCTGCTTATAATACCCTCCCACTCATCCCACCCCCACCTGGTTCATTCCCTACTTGATCCTGTCCCTCTTCTATAGTGGGTACTTCCAATCCCCCCCCCCCGAAAGGATGCCCTCCCATCCATCATCTCTCCTCTCATCCCCCTTCCCCCTATTCTGCTGCAGGTTGAGATATCCCATTTAGTATGTATGTCATTCTCTCCCTGAACCAAATTCAATGAGAATGTGGTTTTGCCTTTTTTGCCTTCCTATTCTTCCCCTCCCTTGCAGCCACTTCCCCTTGCTTCTTCCATATGAGATAGTTTACCCTACCCTGTCTCTCCCCATCTCCTCTTCCCACTTTCCTCTCTCACCTCATAATTTCACCCCTTAAGTATCATCCCTTCCCAACAAATTCAACCTATGCCCTCTATCCATGTATAACTGTAAACATATATACACACATTCACATATGTATTCATATGACCATATACCCTTCTTCCATTATTTTCATACTGAGAAAGATTTCATCAGTCACAGTTATTATTTTTCCATATAGGAATGTAAATAGTTCAACTTTGATAAGTTCCTTTTAATTTCTTTTCCCTGATTACCTTCTCAGGCATCTCTTGCTTCTTGTGTCTGGATGTCAAATTTTCTATTCAATTCTGGTTTTTTCCTCAAGAATGCTTGAAAGTCCTCTATTCCACTGAATGACCATATTTTCCCTGAAACAAAATACTCAGTTTTGCTGGGTAGGTGACCCTTGGGTTCATTCTCAGTTCTTTTGCCCTCTGGAATATCATATTCCATGCCCTTCGATCCCTCACTGTAGAAGCTGCCAGGTCCTGGGCTATTCTGATTGTGTTTCCACAATACTGAAATTGTTTCTTCCTGGCTGCTTGTAGTATTTTCTCCTTGATCTGGGAATTCTGGAACCTGGCTATAATATTCTTGGGAGTTTTCTTTTTGGGATATTTTTTCAGGAGGTGATTGATGGATTCTTTCAACCTCTATTTTCCCCTTTGGGTCTAAAACATCAGGGCAGTTTTCCTTGAGAATTTCTTTTTTTTTTTTTTTTTTTTTTTAAAGCAATTGGGGTTAAGTAACTTGCTCAAGGTTACACGGCTAGTCATTATTTATTCGTGGGTGCTCATTTTCTGAGGCCGGATCTGATCTCGGGTCATCCAAACTCCGAGGCCGGCACTCGTACTCACTGCTCCACCTAGTCGCCCCTTTAGGGCAATTGGGGTTAAGTAACTTGCCCAAGGTTACACGGCTAGGTTTTTGTTTGTGCGGATTAAGTGTCGGAGGCCGGCTCCGAACTCAGGTCCTTCTGATTCCAGGGCCGGCGCTCTATTCACTGCGCCACCTAGCCGCCCCGAGAATTTCTTGAAGGGTGATTTCTAGGTTCTTTCTTTGATCATGGCTTTCAGGTAGTCCAATAATTTTTAAATTGTCTCTCCTGGATCTATTTTCCAGGTCAGTGGTTTTTCCCATGAGATATTTCACATTGCCTTCTAATCTTTCATTTGTTTGGATCTGCTTAACAGTATATTGATTTCTCATAAAGTCATTAGCTTCCATTTGCTCCAGTCTAACTCTGAAGGAATGAATCTCCTCAGTGAACTTTTGAGATTCTTTTCCATCTGGCAAATTCGACTTTTTAAGGCATTCTTCTCCTCATTGCCCTTTTGGGCCTCCTTTGCCATTTGAGTCAGTCTATTTTTTAAGGTGTTGTTTTCCTCAGTCAGGCTGTTGACCCTCATTTCATACTTTTCCTTCATCCTTCTCATTTCTCTTCCCAATTTTTCCTCCACTTCTCTTATTTGATTTTTAAGGTACTCTATGGCCTGTAACCAGCTCATGTTTTCCTTTGGGGCTTTTGGAGCAGGATTTCTGACCTCACAGTCCTCCTCCTCTTCCATGCTTTGATGCTCTTTGCCCCCAAAGTAGGAGTCTTAGGTTGCATTTTTCTGTTTAATTTGTTTCCTTTGCCTTGGCATGTTGCCATTTAATTACTTGACTTTTGGGCTTGTTGCCACAGTA
Organism: Gymnobelideus leadbeateri; assembly: GCA_011680675.1. Lineage (NCBI taxonomy): Eukaryota > Metazoa > Chordata > Mammalia > Diprotodontia > Petauridae > Gymnobelideus > Gymnobelideus leadbeateri. Next base: position 187,427 of record WOXC01012034.1, read on the forward strand.
TGGCTGGGCCGCCAAACAGGTGAACTTTTGTCCCAAACGTGTGGGGGGACAACTTCCATTTCTGGCAAGCTGGAAACCCACCCACGACCTCCACCCCAGATCACAATCCAGATCCAGGGAGGTTAAAGCAAGAGTGATTACCCCCCAAGACTGATCACTGGATCTCCCTACAGTTTGCAGGCCAGGAGCTAGAGCTGCCTCTGAAAACTACAAAGTGGCGTGTCTCTTCAGGTGCTTCTAGCCCCCAGGGGAGGAAGCCGACGAGTTCCCCAAATACTGGTCCCAAAGTCCATAGGGTACTAACCTCTCACTTTTTCCTATGCCTGTCTCTGTTGATAATTCTGGAATCGCCACAGCTGCTGGTGTTCTGGGGTCCCTCCAGCTGGCTGCTGGCCTGGCCACCCTGGGGCTAAAACCGCGATTCAAGTGGACCTGTGCTAGGCTCCTGTGCACTGTGCACTGCTCTGCTGGCTCCTAGAGAGCTACACTGGTCCTTCCTGCAGGGCTGCTGGGCTGTCCTCAGTGGGAGGTTAGCTTCTCTTTGTTGTTCTGTGGGTGCTGGGGCTCCAGAAGTTGTTCAGAGTCCCCTTTTACATAGTTTGGAGGTGATCTGGGGGGACAGTTGCTTGGACATGCTGTTTCTACTCCACCATCTTGGCTCCTTGTACTAGTTTCTTTAAGATCCAGTGCTCCTTTAATTACTAAATCCAATGAACTTTTACACAGTTCTTATTCTCTTTGATTCTTTGGCAGTTTCTGACACTACTGACCACCTCCTCTTTCCTAAATACTCTATACTTAGTGTTTTCATGACTTGTCTCTGATGATTCTCTTCCTTCCACTCTCATTCTCTTTCTCTAGATCTTTTTCCATTTTTCCAACCATATGTATGAGTATACCCCATGGTTCTGTCCTAAACCCTGCTCTATTTCCTCTCCCTTGCAGAGCTCATCAGTTGCATTGGGTCCAATGGTGATTTCTATAAATGACACTCATATGTGAATACTTGACCCTTATCTCTCTGCAGAGCTCAAGCTCTGTAGGTCTGTATCACCAAGTCCCTGATGGACATTTCCCTCTGCATGCGCCAAAGGCATAACAAACTGAATAGGTCTAATTTGGGACTCCTCACTGTCTTCTCTCTTAAACCTACTTGTCCTTCAACCTTTCCCATTTCTTGATGAAGTTAGTAGTAGCCTCAGAGTCATCCTCGGCTCTTTCCTTTTCCTATTACTCACACTTTTATCTAATCAATCTTCTCAATTCTACAAATATAAAATATTTTACTTCTTTTTGTTCCCCACTCCCAAGACTAATACTTTAGCTCAGCTCTTCACAATTTTTGCCTGATTATAGCTCTCAAATCAAATGCTCTTTATTGAATTCAACAGAGAATAAGAACATTTATTTACATATCTACAGGGCTTTAGACTTTTCAAAATGTTTTTATCACAGCAATCCTTATTATTTATTATTATTATTACTGTTCCCATTTTTCAGATGAGGAAATTGAGGTTTATAGGAGTTAAATTAACTTGCATAGGGGAGGCTAGGTGGTGCAGTGTGTAGAGCGTCAGCCCTGGAGTCAGAAGGACCTGAGTTCTGATCCGGCCTCAGACACTTAACACACACAAACAAAAAAAGCTCTAGCTGTATGACCTTGGGCAAGTTACTTAACCCCAATTGCTCTCCAAAAAGCAAAAAAAAAAAAAAAAACTTGCATGATCACACAGCTAGTAAGGGCAGGGCCAATACTTGAACCCAGACCTTGCAAAAAATGAAAACCAAAACCAAAACCAAAAAAAAAAAAACAAAAAACCCAAAACAGACAAACAGTTTCCTCTGATCAATAAGAGATTTCCTTTTCTATGAACACTACAAACTTAAATGCTGTCATTTAATTATATCATGACTTTCATGTATTTAAAAACCATCTGGTTCTCAAGTAGAAAAAATACAGTGATAGTTATCCAGAAACCCTCACGAGTTAATTAAGGAGTTTGAGTTTAAAGTACAATGAATGGAATTTCCACATAGATGGAACTCAAATGATTTTAAACAAAGTCATTCAGGCAAGCACTTATTTAATAACCATTTGATGACCTCATATAAGATTATATGGCATTCCTTTTCTGCCCAAAATTCCCTCCCACATTTTTGATGCTGTATGACCTTCCAGGTAACCCAACACTCTTTTGTCTCTTAAGCTTCTCCCAAATAATTATTTCAACAGTTTGGAAGAGGAACACTTTTAAGAGTCCCATTCCATCCTTGTCATCTCATTTTGCCCATTTTCACTTTCCTTATAAGGAAATGGAAGAAAGATAGAAGGAAGTCAGTCATTAATTTGGTGACTAAACTATATTCACCTTTGAACCAAATTTCTAACAACTTTTTATTATAACAGTAGATTGATTTTTTTAAACTACAGGGTGAATAAAAGCTGTATTAAGGGCACAGTTTCATGTCCTTACCTCCACGATCTCGGGCAGCTAAATTCTGACCCCTTCTCAATGTAATATCCAACTGGTACATTCCGGGATCAACCAAAGGGAGATTGGCATTACTAGTTCCAACAGTATTTAGTCTCTGAAAAGTAAAATGGATAAAACAAAATTTTAAGGATGCTTTTCCACATATTTTTCTCCCCTTTGATAATATACATAATTAAACCCAAACCAATAAAAATAATAAAGCAAAGATTGCTGCTTTGAATTTTACACAAAGTCCTTTGGGGAAGCTAGGGCTAGGCAGTAGAATGTATAGAACAGTGGTCTTAGAGTCAGGAAGACCTGAGTTCAAATTTGGTCTCAGACCATTACAGTTATGTGACCTTAGTTAAATCACTCTGACTGCCTCCAAAAGAAAAAAAATGTACTCCTTTGGACTTATAGGTTACATAAAACTCTTTGGGTGCCAAACAGAGAAGTGGATCAAGAATAGATAATTTTCCAACCTAGCCATGAGGATGAATATAAACTGTTGTATAAGATATACTCCCTGAAGGAAGTCCCATACAATTCCATAGAAAAATAAGAAGATTACACACACACACACACACACACACACACACACTCATATATATATATATGTATATATATATATATACATATATATATACATATATATATATATATACATATATATATATATGTTTTAAGACAACAAGCAATGGTGAATGGAGAATGAAGATGGATAAGGGAGGTTGACATCTCATGTAAATAGGAGTGCATATGAAAATGATTTACTGACATTGCAATTTCTACCCAAACATAAAACATATTATAATTATGCAAAAATAAATTCACCTAGCATTTTTATAGCATTTATAGGTAATAAGTTTTCATTGGGGGACTAAACATTTAATCCTGATGTCCTATGAGATTAAAGCATACTCCTAAATCTAAAGACCTATACAAGATTGCTTCTGGGAGGAAAAAAAAGCCTTTGGAATTACTTTGGCAATTCTCCCAAGTACTATTGTTAAAAGGATGAGTCATTTTAAATCAACACAAAATAAATGCATGAAAGCAACACAATAAAAATTGTACATTTCACATCTTACATTTTTATCATTTTGGATACAAATATTAAAAAAATTCACAAAATGAGAAAAAATTTAAGTATGCTAGTACTAAATTTTTCCATTAATTATTTTGACAATTCAAAAGTAAATAATTTTCTTAGGAGATAATAGCCATGCACCCCAGCATCCCTAGGGCGGCTGCCAACACAGGTCCTTAGATCTGCTTTTCTAAAGGAAAGCAACTCAAAATGGGTTAACAATCTTGCTTTAATCAGACATATGTCATTTACCTAGTTTAGGGGAAAAAGGTCAGCACTCTGAACTTCAGAGAATATAGAGGTTATAAGCAGACAACAAATACAGAGAAATATATCAACAGATAGGCCTCCAACTGTCTGACCATTACATCCATACCTCATCAGTTACCAGAGAGGGAAGCATCAACTTCTGGGTTTTCAAAGCTCGACAGCTGCCCAGAGTTTTGTCTGGTCAAATCACACACTTCTCAAAGAGAGCCCCAAAGCAAAGCCTCACATCAAGGTATATATAGCCTTCTCCTTGCTCAGATAATATAACAACCCTCTTGACCCACTGCCCAATCACAGAGTGGGCATTCCTGAAAACTACACTTCTGCCACAGGCTCCAGGTGCACTTAAGCCTATCAAAGGGCCTAGGGGCAGGGAAGATCTTAAATTCCCATTCTATAATACATGAACAAGGCAAAATGTAAAAAAAAAAAAAAAACAAACAAACTAAGAAGGCACTTCCTGTCCATTCTTTATATGATACAAGAATATAAAGATTTTTATAAAGCCTCTTCATCTAATCTCAGAAACCTGTTTTTAGAAAAAATATGAAACTATAATGTACTGAACAAAATTTTAAAATAATGCAAAAAGAGTCCATGAAAAAAAGAAACTCCACCACAGTATCAACCATTAAAAGCTTCTGTGTCACTGAAGGAAAGAAGCAAACAATGGCCTACTTAGACCTTGCATTCATCCTGACTACTCAATTGGAGAGTATGGCTGGAAAGTAGGATGTAGGAAAGCTGTGGAAGTAAGAAACAGCATTTAATTGTTGGAGTAGACTTTCTTGGCAAGTCTTAATTTAGACTTCAGGTATAAAAGTATAAAGAAAGTCTAGACAACTAAATACAGAGATATGATGAATCACACTTTGGTTTCCTGTCTTTCCTCTCCTGTCTTTTTCTTCTAGTTCCTCTACTTTTTTTTTAAGTACCTATTTCAGTTTTTAAAGTTGTCTTTTACATTATTTAAGTTTCAATAATCAGACAGGGAAAGATTGAAGAAAGTCAGTTTCTACTGTGGAATGCCCAGATAATGAATTGTTACACAATTTATTAATAAGGAAGATATAAGGACCAGGGGCCATTAGATGGAACAACAGACAGAGTACTAGAACTGGAATTAGGGAAACTCCTCTTCCTGAATTCAAATCTGGCCTCAGACACTTAATAGCTATGTGACCCTGGGCAAGTCACTTAACACTGTTTGCCTCAGCTCCTCATGTATAAAATGAACTGGAGAAGGAAATGGCAAACCACTCTGTTGTCTTTACCAAGAAAATCCTAAATGGGGTCATGAAGAGTTGGTCAAAACTGAAACAAATGAACAACAGCAACAATGACCCCAGTAGTAGCCTCCTCAGTCTCCTAAATGAAAAAGCCCAGGAAAACCTGACAGCCCCTGAGAGTGATCCTGTCAGAATCAGACTAACAGTAATGGTCCAAGCCTTTACTCTCTCCCCACCTGGGGAGTCCGAATATCACCCAGCATCCAGTCCCTCAGGAGTCTTCCCTCTCTTCAGTAGAATGAATCAGCACAACCTTCTAGATAGAATCTGCTCAGCTCTCTCCTCCTAATGCCAGCTTCTGCTAGACCCAGGTAGGAATCTAACAAAATCCTACCAGACTTTACAGATTTGGGAGAACACACTCCATTCGGGATCCTCAATGAATATCCAATTCCTTCTATGGGTCCAACAGAACCAATACTTCACCATTCTCCCTGACCACCCTTCATTCTGTGGGTATCTGCCCTCAAAAAAGATACCTTATTTTACTTTACTGTCTTTTGTTGGAAATCTTTATTGCCTTATGCTAGGCCTTTGGTATACTGAATCCTTCTAAATTTGTGTGAAGGTCTAGAATGTAAAGTAACATCCTGTTACAAAGAGAAAAAACAAAGCTAGTTATATTTCATCAGAATCCATTAAATTTTCTTTTCTAACTTGCCACTTTATCTTCCACACATCATTTTCCCTTTCTTATTGAAGAAAGTGTAGCTTTGGAAAAGTGTTACAATTTATTCTGAGCATCAAAAATTAATTAATGCAATAAAACAGTGTCTGAGCACTTTGGCATTTAATGATCTCACTGTCTAAAACTAAAACACGATCAATAAAGAAATTAGGACAAAATAAATGAGTCCTCTTCAAGAATATCAATATTCTATAGTCATGTACTGCCAAGAACCAACCTGAATCTAAAGCACAGGTTTTTTAGGGCAAAAAGAAACTACATTTTTTTCCCTTTGCACATTATAATAAGTTTTAGGTGGCACACAATCATAGGATTTTAGATTTGGAAAAGGCCATAGAGACATTTAGTCCAATACTCTCATTTTAAAGTCCTGATTTATTTTTATTTTAAATATTTTACTTTTTTTTTTCTTTTCCAAGTCAGAAAAGTTAAATGATTTTTTTATGGATCACATGGTTTAGATAATGGCAGAACTTGGACCTGAATCCAATTTTCCCATCTCCTGGTCCAATGCTACACAAGAAAATATAATAAATAGCCTATGATGGCAAGGTATTCAATCAAGGTTAACTAAGAAGCTAAAAAGTGGGGGGCGGAGCTAAGATGGCAGAGTAGAAACAGCACTTCCAAGGTGCTCTCTCCCACACCACTTCAAAATCATGTAAAAGGGGACTCTAAACAACTTCTGGAGCTCCAGCACCCACAGAACAACACAGAGAAGCTAAACCTCCCACTGAGGACAGCCCAGTAGCCCTGCAAGGAGCAGCCAGCACAGTGCTCTGGGAGCTGACCTGATAAAGAGATGAAGAGATGCCTGAGAAGGTAATCAGTGAAAAAAAATCAAAAGGAACTTATCAAAGTTGAACTATTTACATTCCTATATGGAAAAGCAATAACGGTGACTGATGATATCTTTCTCACTATGAAAATAATGGAAGAAGGGTGTGTGGTCATATGAGTACATATGTGAATGTGTGTGTAGATGGTTACAGTTATATATGGATAGAGGGCATAGGTTGAATTTGTTGGGAAGGGAGAATACTCAAGGGATGAAATTATGAGGTGAGAGAGGAAAGTGGCAAGAGGAGATGGGGAGAGACAGGGTAGGGTATAGGATAAACTATCTTATGTAGAAGAAGCAAGGGGAAGTGGTTGTAAGCGGGGGAAGAATAGGAAGGCAAAAAGGCAAAACCACATTCTCATTGAATTTGGTTCAGGGAGAGAATGGCATACATGCTAAATGGGATATCTCAACCTGCAGCAGAATAGGGGGAAGGGGGATGAGAGGAGGGGAGATGGATGGGAGGGCATCCTTGGGGGGAGGGGTGGTTGGAAGTACCCAGTATAGAAGAGGGACAGGATCATGTGGGGAATGGACCAGGTGGGGGGTGGGATTAGTGGGAGGGAATTGTAAGCAGCCTTGCACAATATATCTACTATGATAATGTTTTGCATAGCTAGACATGTACAACATATACTGAATTACTTATCTCCCCAGAGGGAATGGGTGACAAGGGAAGAAGGAAATGGATCTGAAAGTCGAGGTCTTAACATTAAATGTTTCAAATATATATAAATACTATTATTAATACTCTTTTGCTTATAATTGGGAGATAAGATGTGCAGGCATTGGGACACAAAGATTCACCTTCCTCTAATGGAAAAGTCGAAGGGGGTATGGGAGAAGGTATGGGAGAGAGCAGATTGGAGGAAGCGATATCTTGTGGGACTGCTATTCTGGGAGGTTGGGTAGGGGAATAATGGGGCGGGGATGATTGTACCTCAAAATCTGGCGGAAATGAATGATGTAAAACAGAAGTTAATAAAGCATTTGTTTAATTTAAAAAAAAAAGTAATTCTCAAGGAAAATTGCCCTGATGTTTTAGACCTAGATGGGGAAATAGAGGTTGAAAGAATCCACAGATCACCTCCTGAAAAAGATGCCAAAAAGGAAACTCCTAGGAATATTATAGACAGGTTCCAGAATTCCCAGATCAAGGAGAAAATCCTACAAGCAACCAGGAAGAAACAATTTCAATATTGTGGAAACACAGTCAGAATAGAACAGGAACTGGCAGCTTCTACACTGAGGGATCGAAGAGCATGGAATATGATATTCCAGAGGGCAAAAGAGCTGGGATTATAATCAAGAATCACTTACCCAGCAAAACTGAGTATCTTGTTTCAGGGGAAAATATGGTCATTCAGTGGAATAGAGAACTTTCAAGCATTCTTGAGGAAAAAACCAGAGTTGAATAGAAAATCTGTCATTCAGACATAAGAAGCAAGATATGCTTGAGAAGGCAATCAGGGAAAAGAAATCAAAAGGAACTTATCAAAGTTGAACTATTTACATTCCTACATGGAATAACAATAATTGGGTCTGATGAAACCTTCCTCATTATGAAAATAATTGAAGAAGGGTATATGGACATATGAATACATATGTGAATATGTATGTTTATAGGTGTACATGGATAGAGGGCACAGTTTGAATTTGGTGGGAAGGGATGGTACTTAAGGGGTGAAGTTATGAGGTGAGAGAGGAAAGTGCAAAAGGAGATGGGGAGAGACAGGGTAGGGTAAACTATCTCATGTAGAAAAGGCAAGGGGAAGTAGTTGCAGGGGAGGGGAAGAACAGGAAGGCAAAAAGGCAAAACCATATCTCACTGGATTTGTCTCAGGGAGAGAATGACATACATACTAATTGGGATATCTCACCCTGCAGAAGAGTAGAGGGAAGGGGTATGATGGAGGGGAGGGCATTCTGGGGGGAGGGGAGGTTGGAAGTACCCACTATAGAAGAGGGACAGGATCAAAGTAGGGAATGGACCAAGTTGGGGGTGGGATGGGTGTGAAGGAAATATAAGTAGTCTTTTACAATATATCTGCTATGGTAATGTTTTACATAGCTATTCACGTACAACACATACTGAATTGCTTATCTTCCCAGAGGGAGTGGGTGACAAGGGATGAAGGGAATAGATCTGAAATTCGAAGTCTTAAAATTAAATGTTTCAAATATATACATATATATATATATATATATATATATATATATATATATATATATACTATTATTAATACTATTTTGCATGTAATTGGGAGATAAGATGTGCAGGCATTGGGGCACAGAGATTCACCTTGCCTGAATGGTAAAGTCGAAGGGGATATGGGAGAAGATATGGGAGAGAGCAGATTGGATGAAGGGATATCTTGTCGGACTGCTATTCTGGGGTGGTGGGTAGGGGAAATGGGGGAAAATTGTAACTCAAAATCTGGCGGAAATGAATGATGTAAACCAGAAGTTAATAAAGCATTTGTTTAAAAAGAAGAAAAAAAAGAAGTTAAAAAGTTAAAGCTTAAATACTTTGGGCACGTAATGAGAAGATAAGACTCACTGGAAAAGATCCTGATATTAGGAAAGACTGAAGGCAAAAGGAGAAGGGGACAACAGAGGATGAGATAGATAGTATCATGAAAGCAACAAATATGAACTTGGACAGTCTTTAGGAAATAATGAAGGATAGAAGGGCCTGACATGTTATGTTCCATGACTGCACAACAAAAATATGACTTCAAAGGTAGCACTGTTTGTCTGAGGAGACACAGAACTAAAAAATGTGTTATTCAAAGGAAAATGGCTAGGTAAATAATATAGTGGAAGGATGATATCATAGATTTAGAGCTAACAACGGCCCTAGAAGCCATCTGGTTCAATCCCTACATTTAATAGATACAATTAAAACTCATGGAGGTTAAGTGACTTGCCTATGGTCACATTGTTAGAAGTGGGATTTATTGTACTGTATATTAAAAAGATATATACTCATGGTTGAGAGATAGTATGATGCAGTGGATAGTGAGTAGGCCTTCAAATCAGAGAGACCAAGATTATGTTTACCCCTGACACATACTGGTTTTGTGACCCCAAGTTAAAATACTTAATCTCTCCTTTCTCCAAGCAACTCTAAATTTCCCAACAATTGCCAATATGCAGCAATAGTTTCCACAGCAAGAGTTGCCTATACCAATGAAATCACAGATCTATACCAAATAGGAATGATGATGATCATGATGTAAACACATGTGGAAATCCAGGAATCAGAGGAGGAAACCCAAAAAGAGAATTATTTTGAAGGAAGATAAACAGAAGTAAAAAATTAATCAGTATCATCATTTGAGCACCACAGTTCACCATTACCAGGGGAGAAAGAAGAAATAAAAGATATATATTCAGGATATATATCACAAGTCTGGCACAATGGCATGCTATTGTAGTCAAAGGGGACTTCAAATACCCAGTCACCTGGAATTCTATTTCTGCCAAAAGCAAAACAACTAATGATTTCACGACTTCCCTTCACCAGATATAGGAAATAACAAAGGGGAATTCTATTCTGTGTTGTTAGCCACAGAGAAGAGCAGTTTGCTATTTGGAAAGGACAGCTGAAGAAGGGGACAATGATTATTACTCCACCTTAGAATTTGTGATAGAGAAGCAGAGGAAGACCAGTCATGGTGTTAATGAACTCGATTTTAGCAGATCGGACATCACAAGAAAGGCAGACAAGTATTTGATGGACTAAGAGTCTATTTAGGGAAAGTCAGTGTAGAAAGAATAAGAAGGTCTTATGAGGTACAGACTAAAGTGACCAGAAAAAGAAGCAATTGCAATGAGGAGAGAATGTTATCTCCATGTATATCTCACCATACTTAATTCTTTACCTAAGTTCACTCTTTTCACTTCTGGTGCATGTGTTTGTGAGAGAGTATGTCACAAGTTAATGGGGAAATTGTTATGTTGATACTTTTTTCTGCCAATTCATTAAAATTCTTTGCTTTAACTAATTTTGTCCTCTGGAATACTATGAAAGGTAACTGCATTTCTGGGAGCTCATAAACTATTGCTTTGAGTTGATGTGGTCATAGAGTACCTTGAACCTGTACTAGTCTTGTCTAGGAGACCCACTGTATGAGCTGGAAAGATGCCTCCTGGTGTCATATTTATTTCCTTTTTGGACAGTGTTACTAGACTAGTAAATCAGGAAAACATTCTTGATATACTTTACTGAAGTTTTAGTAAAGCACGTGATAAAGTATCTCATTCTTGTGGAGAGGTAGAGGTTTTCACAATTAGATAAATTCAGAACTGGTTGAATGAATGTACTCAATAAGAAATCATTAATGGTCTGATATCATCTGGGAGGAAGAAGGTCTCCATTTGAGCGTCCACAAAAACTAACATTTTTATCAGTGACTTGGATAAAAGCCAAATTGGTATGCTTATCAGATTAGCAGCTAACAGAACAGGAAGGGGTAACTGTCAGGATCTAAAAAACATCTTGACAGGTTAGAACACTGGACTAAAGTTAACAAGATGAAACTTTATAGCAATAAAGATAAGGTCTTACACTGAGGCTCAAAAACCAATTTTACATGGATGAGATGCCTTTCCACTTATAAGAAAGCAGTTTACATGAAAAAGATGTGGGGCCTTTACTCAACTACAAATACTGAAAAAAGTACAATTTTTCAGCTCTACTATGGTATATAGTATATATATATATATATATGAGTAAGGAGATGATCATCCTACTTTATCTTGCCCTAATGGGGGGGGGCAGGGCCCAAACCCTTCCAAATACCTGTAAAATGACTGTAAACGGGGAGGCTAAGTGGTGCAGTGAATAGAGCAGCGGCCCTGGATTCAGGAGGACCTGAGTTCAAACCCAGCCTCAGACATTTAACACTTACTAGCTGTGTGACCTTCAGCAAGTCACTTAACCCCAATTACCCTGCCTTCCCCACTCCAAAAAAGCAAAAAAAATGACTCTAAACACATTCTAGACATACAGAACCCACAAAATGACAGAGTGAAACAAACCTCCAGCCCAAGACAACTGGGAAGGTGAACAGGAAGGGTCTATTGCACTGGGCTGGGAGCAGAGCACAGTCCAGCATGGACCACATTGCAACAGACAGGGTTGGAGCAGGCCTCAGGGGACTGATTCATTGCAAGTTGTGGCAGTTCCCAGACTTCTTAACCCACAGATGCCAAAGACATCATAGAAGGCCAGTGGGAAAACTCTGTGGGACCTGGGTGAAAGAGGAGTGTGTGGTCTGGCCTCAGCCAAGGTTGAAGGTGGCAGTATTATTATTATTATTAGTAGTAGTAGTAGTAGTAGTAGTAGCAGCAGCAGCAGCAGCCATAACAGCAGCAGCAGTGGCTGCTTCCTGAGTTCTGGACCCATACATAGTGGGGGATTAAGTGGCTGATAGAAAATCGCTTAAGCCTGGGACAGCATACCCACCCCCACCAGAAGCAGAGTCCTACCTTGACAAAGAGTTAGAAAGTCAAGTATTTGACTGGAAGATGAGCAAACAGCATAAAAAACTTTAAAAAAATAAAAAAACCCTCAGACTATAGAATCTTACTTTGGTGACAAAGAAGAACAAAACATACAACCAAAAGAAGACAACAAAGTCAAAGCTCCTGCATCAAAAACCTCCAAGAAAAATACGAATTGGTCATAAGCCATGGAAGAGCTAATGAGACAATAGATGGGATATTATGTTCAGTCTTGAGTACTTTATTCAAATAATCAGAGCAAACAGAAAATGGAATCAGAGGAATAATCAAGAAGTTTACCATCAGTAAGGATGGGCCAAAGAAAGGACGAACAAATGCTTAGATTTTTCTCCCTTTCTAAATGCTTCTCATACTGCACTGGCCTTCCTCTTCTTTTTGCTGTTCTGACAGTGTACTTTCAACTCTTGGCAGGGGAGGGGAGATATGTAAGAATAAACTAGAGTTATATAAATTGTCCACTTGTCCACTTATTTTTCCCTTTTCCTTAAAAAAATGGTTCTTGAACCTGGAAAGGCAAGTGGTCTTAAATGGAAACACCTCCTGATTTCTTCTTTTTTTTTAAGCAATTGGGGTTAAGTAACTTGCTCAAGGTTACACGGCTAGTCATTATTTGTGTGTGGGTGCTCATTTTCTGAGGCCGGATTCGATCTCGGGTCATCCCAACTCCGAGGCCGGCGCTCTTACTCGCTGCGCCACCTAGCCGCCCCTTTTTAGGGCAATTGGGGTTAAGTAACTAGGTCACAGGGCTAGGTTTTTATTTGTGTGGATTAAGTGTCTGAGGCCGGATCCGAACTCAGGTCCTTCTGACTCCACGGCCGGCGCTCTACTCACTGCGCCACCTAGCCGCCCCTACCTCCTGATTTCTTACAAGTCACCTTACTATTACTCTCTACATTGAAGTAGTCTTTCACTTTAAACAACAAACTGAACTCTTGAAGGCAGGAAGAAATATAAGCTCTAGAATCCAATGAACTTTGCCACTCTTTGTTATGTGACTGTTGGCCGTGATTTCTTGAAAACTTGCAGAGGAATGCCAAATAATAAATCTTGTAAAAATGAATGCTAAAAAATAGGGAAAATAATGTTAAACTTTAAAAATATAAATAAATAAAAATTTTAAAAGGGAGGACAACAGAGAATGCGATGGACAGTGTCATAGAAACAATGAACATAAACTTAGACAGACAGAGATAGTGAAGGACAGAAAGTCCTGGTGTGCTATGATCCATATGGTCACAAAAAGTTAGACATGACTGAACAACAATAAAAACCTTCAAACTACATGCAATAAATAGGTTTCATGATAAAAAGACTTACTGGAAAAAAAAAAAAACTAAAGCCATGTAGGAACAAGATAAGGTGGATGAATAAATCATTCTTGTCACTCTGCTACTAGAGTTGCTTCAAATATGCTTCTAGTGATTCTACAGAAGATAAGTTTAAAGCACAGTGCTCTTAATTACAAAAAGTAACAATTTTATTTACTTGCACAATAGTTTACAACAACAAAAGATAGTTTTAAAAATAGTGAGAGTTTATAATGTGCTTTAAGGTTTGCAAAGTGCTTTACATATATCTCATTTTATTTTCACAATGATTCAGGGAAATAAGTGCTATTATCCCCATTTTACAGATGAGGAAATTGAGGCAGTCAGTGATTACATGGCTTGCTCAGGGTCACACAACTGGTGAATGTCTATGGACTGATTTGAATTTAGGTCTTCCTGAGTCCAGGTTGAGCACTCTAGTCACTCCTTCCATCACAAAAGATGTCTAAATATAAAGAATAATAGCATGCCAGTGACTTGTTCTCTTTAAAATCCATCAAAAAAGATTAGAAGAATGACATTGCCACAGCAATAATCATGTCACAAAAATTAAACTTTCAATCTTTCATGGAAGGAAATATAATGGAAGTAGAGAGTAGTTTTGCTAACACACAAGAAATTTCTGGGATATTAAATAATTCATGATTATCATCTTCAGAATTATTGATTGATAAAGGGTTTCCATGTGTATATGCATATTCACATTCTAGTGTTCACACAGCAAGATTTTGTGAATGTCATTGTAATTCCAATTTGTAATCTGTCATCCAAATTCATTTCACAGAAGAATATTTATTAAATTAAAAAATAATATATTAAAATTATTTCTAATGTTATAAGTTAGTTATTCTATCTAGTGATTCCTATTTTAAGATATTAAAATTGATCATAATAAATCCCCAATTAACAGGAAACTAAAGTATGCAATTGGTATTTTTAATAGGAGTCAAAAGTAGAATTTGAGAACTGATATTCCTGAAAGAATATGAAATTCACGGAACCACAGACCAAAAATAACTTTTCCCCCCATGAATTATCAGTATGGCGTTGGCAAATCACTTAACCCATTGACCTCAATTTCTTCATTTTTTAAATGAAGCTGTTAGTCAAGGTTATTTTTAATGTTTCATCATCCATTTCACACCTGGTAATGTTTAGTAACTTCCTGACAATACAACATACTTGCCATACTTTCCAGGACTGTTTATACCATTACTCATTTTCTTCAACTTATTGGTCAACAGTGTGGGTGGGGGGGGGGAGGAAGGGGAAAGTAGGAATACCCCTTGCTCCACAATGCCACTCAAAGACACTGTCTCTATTCAACAACACCTCCTCACCTTCTCATTTGAGATTCTATTAATTCCTCTGGACATCCTCCTTCCTCTTCTATGAGTTCAATGATTAACTCACACAATAGAAAATTCAACACACATAATAATGGTTCCTCAAATATCCTAATTTCCTAGTTCCTCACACTACTCATTTCCTACTTCCAGTTACACATAGATGGTTATAACTGTTTTGTTTCCATGGTCATAAATTCTGAAATTCCTTAATCTTATCAGACCTTTGTATTGGTCACAATTTCATACTTTACTCTGTCTTATGACCCCTAACCTTGTTCTTCATTATCACTGTGACCCCCATTCTTCTTATTCCATGGTTTTTTTTTGCAGGCAATCACCCTATACTGGCTGCAGTCTCTTCTCTTCCCTCCCTTGACCCTTTGGTGAAGCATTTCAACTTTCCACTCAAATCTCTTACTCCTATGTTCTATCACTCATCACACCTCGACAAACACCAACCCTGAATTTAGTACCACCAATCCATCTACTTTACTATTCATGTGCCAATGATTGGAGCTGGAGAAAATCATTGACTGTCTGCTACAAATGTATGTCCAATATTAACTGGGCCCTCACTGCATTGATTGCTAATCAAATCATTATTCAACTCACCACAGCACTACTAATTTTTTCATCCCTTCTAAAGTTTTCCCAACCTTTCAGGTGAGGATTTCACCTTCTATTTCACTGGAAAAAAATGAGGCCATTCCCCAAGAGTGCTCTTTCATGCTCTCCCTCTCCCTCTCCTCCCTCCCCCCTCTCTCCCTCCCTCCCTCCCCCCTCTCTCTCCACTCCTCTCTCCTCCCCTCCCCCCTGTCTCTCTTCCTCCCTCCCTCTCTCTTTCTCTCTCTGCCTATGCCCCATTTCATATTACTCTTATGTCTCCCCCCACTAACTGCTCTTTCACTCTTGTCTCATGTGAAAAAGCAGCTCTTTTCCTTGCAAAGGCATGCCCTTAAACATGTACCCTGGATTCTGTCACCTTTTCTCTTCTCCAGCAGATTATCCCACTGTCATCCCCACTCTCTCAAATTTTCAGTGTCTCCCTTTCTACTAGCTCCTCAGCTGCTTACAAACCTACTTGACTCTCTCATCCTTAAATAATCCTTGCTTAGTCCAACTTTCCCTGCTAGATTACTGGATATTTCTTCTCCCCTTCTTAGCCTAACTTCTTAAGAAAGCTAGGCAGTCCTATTTTCTCTGCTCTCATTCTCTTCTAAAGCCTTTGCAATCTGGCTTTTCACTTTATTGTTCAACTGAAAGTACACTCTCCAAAATTTACCAATGATGTACCAATTTTCAAATCTAATGACCATTTCTCAATCTTTATTCTTCTGGACCTCTTTTAAGTCTTTGACAGTGGTGACCACTATTTCCTCCTTGATATTTCTTTGGTCTTCATTACATTTTCTCTTTCCTTCTACCTGTCTGACCATTGGTTCTCATTTTCCTTTGCATGACCTCCAACTAAGATATACCCACTATTTGTGGATATCACCATAGGTCTGTGCTGAGCTTCTTGATGCTCCCATCAGCTCCAGTAGGTTTAATTATAATCTTTATGCAGATGATTCCCAGATCTATACATCCATCCCTAACCACTCTTCTGAGTTTCAGTCTCATACCATCACTGTCGTTTGGACATCTAAAATCGGATGTCCTGTAGGCATTTCATACTTATTGCATTTGAAGCAAAACTCTTTATGTATCACCCCAAGATCTCCCTTCTTTTCAGCTTGCATTTTCATTCCTTGTCTTAGAAATATTAAGACTCTTATAATTACCCTTGACTCAAAGAGAAAACATTTTCAGACCTTAATTGTCAGTTCTAAAACAATTTCCTGCTCCCCTCTTTGATATGCCTAAGAACCACTTTGATGTAGTTAGGATGGCGAATGAGAAAAGAGCTCAGTGACTGCTTCATCTAAGAATAGAAGCCTCTGGCTGCAAACCCCAAAAGGCTTGGGGTAAGGATTAGGCGTCTTTGATTACTTCCAATCCAGCTGGGGATGGGAGGGAAGGCAACAAGCACTTATTAAGCCCTCCTAATTACCAGGGACTCTTCTAAGTTCTTTACAAATATTATCTCATCTGATCCTCACAAGAGCCCTATGAGGTAGGCACTATTACTATCCTCATTTTGCCATTGAGGAAACTCAGACAGACAGAGGTTAAGCGATTTGACCACAGTCTTCAGCTAGGAAGTATGTGAAGATGGATTTGAACTTAGGCCTTTCTGACTCCAGGCACAGAGTGCCACTCCAGCTAGAAAGGAGAATCCTAGAACAGAGAGGTCAGTGAGGGATTGCATGGTTTAAAAAAATGATTCTTCACTGGTGAACCAAAATTTAAGTGTCGATTCATCTCTTTAATAAAGCAAACTGTTAATTGAGCTATTCTCTGGGCCCCTGCTCAGTTTTAACTGTGAAAGATTCCTTGATGAAGAATCCAATAAATTGGGGTTTCAAACTGAAGTGAGAAAAACGCCCAAAGATTTGGGGGTTTTTGGTCAGGACTCTTCTATTTCAAGTAGGAAAATACTTGGATCTACAATAATTAAAATAAAAATGTTGTGACAGCTTTGTGCTTACAAAGAGCACAGTTCTCTGACACTATCCTCCCAGTCACCCAAGTTCACAATTTCTCAGTCTTCCTTTCCTCCTCACTTGTACCACCTGTATATATCTAATCCATTGTCAAATCTTGTCATTTCTAACTTTACATTATCTTTACTCACACAGCCATAGTCCTAATTCAGCCACAATCCTAAATCAGGTTCTCATGGCCCCTCATCTGGATCATCGCAGCAATTCTCTAATTGGTCTCCTGCCTCCAGGTCTTTCCCCATCTATAAACTATTCTCCATTCAGTTGCCAAAAGTAATTTCCCCAAGTGTGTATCTAACCACATCACCCTTCCTTCTCTCCATTTAAAAAACCTATCTCCCTATTATGTCTAGGATCAGATATAAAATCCTCTGTATGGCATTTAAAGTCCTTCATTGCCTGGCCCCTTCTCACCTTTCCAATCTTCTTATACTTACTCCTCATCCATGCCCTCTCCATTGGCTATTTGTTCCTTGAACATCACACTCCATCTCCCAAACCAGTGCCTCCCTATTGACTGTCCTCCATGCCTGAACTACTCAAATGCCAGCCATCTTCTGCAAGAGACCTTTCCCATCTTCTATGGCTCCAATACTTTTCCTCTGAGATTCCCTTTTCATTTTTTCTGTGTATACTTTACATGTACATATTTATTTGTATGTTGTTTCTCAAATTAGAATGTGAATTTCTTAAGGTCAAAAGAACTATTTTTTCCTTTCTTTGTGTCCCCAGGACTTACAATTCTTGGTAGACAGTAAATATTTAGTAAATTTTTGCAGACTAAAACTGCTAATAAGTGTAGGAGTTTAGATCTGAACAAGTTCGCCTGATTGTCTAGCACTCTATACACCATGATACCTTTGAAATAACTGCGTGATTAGCTTACTAAGCTGATATTTATTGACCTTCACAACATTACAAACTGTATGTATGTTTCCTCTTGCCCTTGAAATTTTGATAGAGGCCCCCCCTCATTCATTTTAACAAATATTTATTAAGGTCCCAATATGTAAAAGATAATATGCTAGGTATTAGGAATTCAAGGATGAAAGTTCAAGGATGAAAAATTATACACTATCTGCACTGAAGGAATATATAACAGGAGAAATAATACATAAACATAAATCAGTATGTTGCAAGATGGACTGTGATAAAGGAGAAAGGGATTACAGAAAATACTATTAAAATGAGAGAAAGAGAAAGAAAGAGAGAGAGAGAGAGAGAGAGAGAGAGAGAGAGAGAGAGAGAGAGCTAAGTTAAATTTGAAGGATAGTCATTAACTTAGACCTTTGAAAGCTCCATTTAAAAAAAAATCTCTGCTAAGATGATGATGACAGAGAAACAGTAAATTAAGAGATTGATATTTTGATTTACAAAAATAAATAAATCAAAGCATAAAGTATGGAAAGATGAGTACTATAATAAAAGAATCCAATCATATGATTATGAGTTTCTGTCAATGATCTTTGAAAAATTGTAGTGTATGGGAGATGGGCTACACAATTGCAATTGCCCAATGTCTATTTCAATTTTCAGAAATGAGGATAGAACTGGTCTGGAAACCATAGGTCAATAAATCTAATTCAGATTACTGATAAATTCTGGAATATATTATTAAAGGGAGATTTATGAAGAATAGGGATCACTAAGAGCTAGCAGAGATTTAATCAAGAATGGGACATGTCAGATTAATCTAATTTCCTTTCTGATAAGCATATATACAAGCATATCAGGAGAATGCTGTCCATACAGTACAGGAGGTTCATTGTGAAAGTTCTCTTGATAACCTGATCAAGTGGTGATCCTTTATTTATACATGCTGGTAGAGACATGTTCCTTGATGCCTTTTGGAGAAAGGGTTCCAGTGATTTTGATTTGCCCAGCTCATTGGGGCCACCTCTGTATGCCAAACTATATAAAGAGGAGCTATCATCACAGACTTAGGCTTTTTCTCTTTTCTGAGCACTATTAAAAGACCTAAGAGTAGACTTTGGTCCCATGGGAAGGATGTCACATGGTGTATTATCACCAGTCACTGGGAACCAGCCATTCATTTTTACTCTGCTTACTTCTGGGGATGATAGCCTCTCTGTCCAAGAGCTGAGAGAAACCAGGGAAATAGTAGAGTATTAAAAGTTTCAGGATTCTTAGTTTGAGGATAAAGCTAAAGGAACACAGGATCTTAAGGCTGGTGTGGAAAGGGAAACCAATGCAGGAGGGGTTGATGTACATTAATGGACTATTGTTGGAGCTATAAAAATGGCTCAACAATTCTGGAAAGCAATCTGGAACTGCACCCAAAACATTTCAATATTTGGAACTGTATATCTAAACCATGTTTATTTTCTGAACATCTGATAGTAGGCATATACCCAAAATAAGTTAAAGACAGAGGAAATGGTTCATATGTTCAATAATATTCGTAGTACCAATTTTTGTTACAACAAAGAATAGAAAATGGAGCAGGTGTCTATCAATTGGGAAATGGTTGAACAAATTATCATATGACTATAAAGCAATATTACAACATTGTAAAATAAAGTGATGAAAATGAAGGCTTCAGATTGATCTAGGAGGAACTGTGTGTGAGCTGTTACAGAGTAAAGTGAACAAAACCACAATAATATAAAACAGGTGTTAATTGCTAGGGGTGGTGGTGGTGGTAATGAATGACTATGGAAATCCACAATATTTTGGTAATTCGCTTTAAATAAAATACTATGCTAACCATTCCTTTTGGGAATCCATGGAGCAGTGTGTACTCTGTCAGAGACCTCTACTGGAATATGGGAAATGACAAAGTGTCTGCATTTCAGAGTGAGTTTTTTTCTCTTCAAAGAAAATTAATGATGGTGAGATGCCAACAAAACAAGTAAAAATCCAAGGTACCACTGATGTTGGAGGACAAGGACAACATCATCTTATAACTAGAGGTACGGGACAGACTGTTTTGTCTGGGTGAAATGCCTTGGAATTAGGATAATTGGGGTCTAATACAATTTCTGCCACTAAACTAACTATGTGACTATGTCTCTGGGCCTCAATATCTGCACCCATATAGTTGGATCGTGGGAATAAATGAGCTCTAAGATCTAGTTCTAGTTCTAGTTCTTAAGCTCTGTGCCTCTCTGTAAACAGGGAGTAGGATGAAATATGTGCTGCAGCATCACGCTTTGTAAGTCAATTCTGTCAATGATTTAACAGTAAAGATAGGCTATAGATAAATGAGCATTTCCACACATAGCTGATAATTGATTTCATGTGGCAAACATATATGAATGAAAATATGACATTCCCATAGAGGGAGATATCTGCTATGGGACTGAGTGTTCTACCAAAGGAATTAAAATTTAGTTCAAGGTTCAGAGTTAACCAATAAATGGTTACATACATGTTATATGTATACATGTATGTACATATGTTATATGTATACATGTAATAGTTGACTTCATATATATATATATATATATATATATATATATATATATATATATATATATATATATATAAAGTTTCATGACTGAAATTTCAGCTAGAGGTCAGCTAGACAGAATACTAGACTTGGAGTCAAAAAGACCTGAATTCAAATCCTTCCTCAGGCACTTAAGTGTGATCCTCAACATGTCACTTACCATCTCTTATTCTTGGTTACCTCATCAGTAAAATGGGGATAATGATAGCAACTACCTAAGGAAGTTGTGAGGATCAAATAGGATAAATGCATACAAACTGCATACAAATGTATGTAAAGGACATTGCAAACCTTAAAAGTCATATGTAGATATCACCTAGTGCTTGGCACATAAGCAATAAACGTTCTTTCTTTCTATCTCCCTATCTTTTGTCTCTGTCACCATCACAGTGTAGGCCCTTATTACCTCCTAAGTGGCCTACTACAATAGTCTGATAGGTTATCTGCCTGTGTCAAGTCTCCTCCCACTGCTGTCCATCCTATAATCTGCTGTCAAATTGATTTTCCTAAAGTGCAGGTCTGACAATGTCACGCTCCTATTCAATAAACTTCCTATCACCTCCAGGATCAAAAATCCTCTATTTGGTCTTCAGAGCCCACCATAATCTGGCTTTCCTCTATCTTTCCAGTATTCTTATACCTTACACAACCTCATGTATTTGACCTCTTTGTTGTTCTTCCACAGACACCTTGTCTTTCAACTTCATGCATTTTCTTTGGCTGCCCTCCAAAAATGCTTTCTCTCATCTTTTCTACTTATTGGCTTCCTTCAAGTCTCAACTAAAATCCAACTTTTTACAGGAAACCTTTCCTGATGCCCCTTAAACCTAGTGTCTTCATTTGGTTGATTATTTCTAATTTATTCTTTATAGCTTGTTTTTACATAGATATTTTTCTATTTCTCTCCCATTAGACTGTGAGCTTCCTGAGAGTAGGGATAGCATTCTATCTACTAAACCTTCTAGCTTACGTCTAGCTGAAATTTTGCCACAAGTCATATATGATGGCAGATTTCATATTTTAATATTTGATCAATTTGTTTTATCTCCTAGAAGAAATCAGAACTCAGCAAACAGGTTTTTAAAAATCTATCTTTTCTCTTTCTTTCTATCTCCAGTGCTTCCACAGTTCCAGGCACATAATAGGAGTCTAATAAATGCTTACTGACTATCATCCCAGATAAGGTAAGGGGTCATCCTTTTTTTTTTCCAAGTCAGACCTCAGAAATTGCTTCTCCAGTCCCTCTATATGTCAGTCATTTTCTTGGATCTGGAGGAAAAAGAAATTCAAAGAAATAAAGTAGCAAGGTAAGTTCTCCTGAAGTACAAAAATAAATGTTTCCCTTAAATTCTTCAATTTACTCAAGTCTCTCCTACGTTCTCTATGTGTCTCTAAAGCAAAGTAAGCACTTTGAGAGTGTGAGATCCTTCTATGTAGCACCTCCAAGGCAGGAAGATTATCTCAAGTGCAGAAGACTGAGTTCTACCTCCTCAGAAAGCCCTTCACATACCAGCCATCAGTTCTCATTAAAAAAAAAAAAATCTACTCATTGGAAACCATTATGATGGTGCTTCAAAATGGACAAAGGTTTAGCAGCAACTTATCTAAATACATTTTCACTTTATGATTGTTACTTAGGCATTTTGGGTCTAATAGAAAAATGATCTCTTAGAGTGATCAGGTTTACAGCTCCTACTCTGCCCCAGTTCTCTTTCCATTGTACACAGATTCACAGGACCACAAAGAGGAAATGCCCTTTTACAGCACATAGAAAAAAACCCAACCTTATAGCAATTCAGAAATGAAATGTCTAAATCTGAAACTATGTGGGGAATTTTCACTTGTCAGAACCTAATTACACAATTTGAGTTAGCAATTTGTCATTGCTGTCAAAAAAGTGAAGAAATTTTTTTTAAATCATAAAGTCCATGATTTTTAAATACTAGATTAAGAATCTTTCTTGTTATGGAAAAAAATCCCTGCTTTTCCTTGTTCATCTACTATTTAACTTAAATAATAGGCAGAGCATTTCTGGTTCCAGTCAAATCTATATGATGTCATAAGCTAGAAAATTCTCTAGAAGAAACTGTTTATTTTCAAGGTGAAACCTACTCCACAATTTAAACACAAAACTTTTCTATCTATTAAATGCAATTAAAAACTCATTGTTGTTAATAGTATTTCAATTTGTATCATTTGGGGGAAAAACACATTTTATTTCCTATTCCTAAAAGCACAATAAAGTCTACCAGTAAGGGAAACAGAATAAACAATGCTCTAATTTGAAACAAGATTCTAAATCTCAGTATTTCATGAGCCTCTTCATTTTAAAACAAAGCTTTTGGTCTCCTTTACAGTTCCTTTTCACCTTCATACTTTTCATCTATGTCTGTATCCTGCCACTAATTGCACCTCTGAAAAGAGAATGATCTCTACCTGTGTGTTGAGCCCTTTGCCTCCTACAGAATTCCCAGCTCAATTTGCAGAAGCCCATGTTAAGCCAAGAGCTCATGTTCTGGATTCCAAAACCCACTGTCAAATCCCCTGAGATGTCAGAGCAGTTGTTCTCATTGGTTCAGTGGATTATATAGTTACATACAACATTATGTTTAAATACCTTTATTATAAATAATTAGAACTGTAATTCTACCCACACACATAAGGGCACACACATACAAATCTTTTCAGTTAAAGAAGCCTGTTAGTCTTATGCCAGTAAGAAGAAATGTGTTTAAATATGCAATTCCCATAGCTTTTAGGACTACTTACAGAGACAATAATTAAAAACTTCAGTGATGGGTTTGTTGTGCAAAACACTTCAACTATGCAGAGTCAAAACATTTTACACAACAAAACACTGACAAATAGAATTAATTACCTTTCAGTAAACAAACATAAAAGGTATCTTATCCCAGGAATACAGTGAGTTAGACATATATGTATGGTGTCAGGCAAAGTCAACTGTTCTCTTGGATTTCAAGCAACTGCAAGTGTTCAGAGTTAACAGCACCACATATCATCTTCCATGAAAAGATAGCCCTCTTAATAACTGGAAAGAACTTACACACATATATCCTGATCTCAACTATCTCAGGTACACACACAAAACAACAGGTGCACACATGTCATGTGTGTGCGCACACACACACATGCACACACACAAATAGAGTTTATAAGGTAGAAAGGAGTTTGCATGATGATGGAGGATGGCAGGGGTGAATTATTCCCACATGAACCTGTATATAGAGCTATCAACATTTGCCTTTGGTACTCATCTCTGACAATTCAACCAACTAGCTAACCAATGCACAAGTATTTATTAAACACCTAGTGTGCCAGGAACTATACTAGGCATAGGAGAATACAAAAGCAAAAAAAAAAAATCAAATAGTCTCTGCCCCTGAGGAGCTTTTAATCCAGTCCAGGGAGAATACATGTACATATATCCACACAGAAACGATATTTCACACAAATATAGCTGTACTATAGTATAGGTATATACATACATACAGAGGTGTGTTTATATATACTCATTATATATAAATCATAGATCACAGAGTTCATGGAGGGGAGTAAAGTATAAGAAGACTAGATACACACCCAGCAGTGATATTGCTGGGTTGAAGGGTATGCATGGTTTTATAGCCCTTTGGGAATAATTCTAAATTGTTCTCCAGAATGGTTAGATCAATTCACAACTCCACCAACAATTTATAGGTGTACCTATTTTTCCATATCTCCTCTAATATTTGTCATTTTCTTTTTCTGTCATGTTAAATTTGATAAATGGAAGGTGGTATCTCAGAATTGTCTTAATTTGCATTTCTCTAAAGAAGAGTGATTTAAAGCATGTTTTCATATAATTATTGATAGCTTTGATTTCTTCTTCTGAAAACTGCCTGTTTATATCCTTTGATCATTTATCAACTGGGGAATGGCTCTTGTTTTTATTTTTATAAATTTGGCTCAGATCTCTATATATTTAAGAAATGAAGCCTTTATCAGAGAAATTTGCTGTAATCCCCCACCCCCAGTTTAATGCTTTCCTTTAAATTTTGGTTTCATTACTTTTATTTGTGCAAAAACTTTTCAATTAGAAGACTTCTGAAATAGCTCCTTAAGAGCTGAGAAGAGCCAGCACTGGGATGGTAGCCACGTGACTAGCTTGAAGAAAGCAGATGAGACATGTTGCAAAAGTAAAATTGGTAAGATTTGGTAATAGGTTAGATATGTGGGTTGAGTGAAAATGAGAAGTCAAAAGAATTACAGTGAGGTTTTGAACTCAGTGACTTGGAGGAAGGTGGTGCCTTTGACAATAACCTATAGGAGGATTTAAGAGAAAAAGAAAATCAGTCCTGTTTTAAACATGTTGAGTTTACTATGCCTACTGGACATCCAGGTTGAAATGTCTAAGTGACATGATGCAGGACTAGCACTCATTATAAAGGACAGGACTGATAAAAATAGACCTGGAATCATCTACATAGAAACTACACATGAATATAGTTTTAGTGGCCAGGACACTGGTGGATCTGGGGAAACATTGGTTACTCCCCGCTCCCCCTCTCAGAACTGCACCAAGTGCTGTTGAAAACAGGGAAGCAGTGATGTAGACCTGACACAACTGAGACAAACTTTGCTTCCAGGAGGACTGATCTAGTTCCCAACCCCAGGTCTTCGGAAGAAGAACATACAAGCAATTTTAAAGACTTTAGCAGAAAGCTCCTTGCCAAGGAGAAAAGGTCCTTGTCAAACATTTTTAATCTCCTTGATGCTAGCTTTTATCTACATTTACCTTCCTGAATTGCTTTTTAACTGCCTTGGGAATTGCTTATTTGAATATATTTTATTTAAATGGATTATTTGTTCGAGACCTTAGGCCCTGACATAAGACAACATAGTTGCCGGACTACTCATCAAGTTGTGTGTCCTTGACTTTCAAAGAGGACCAAGGACATCATGGGGTGATGTCTTCATTTGTGTGTGAAGTGGATTTAATTAAGGTAGAGTTGTACAAAGCCATCAGCTTTACTCTCTCTTCCACAGACATTGAAGTCCAATGGCAAGACAAAAATCAGAATGACCAGTGATGGCCTGGCATGCATCGGATGATCTTGGCATCTTTGATGTCTGACCAAGCTCTAAACATTTTACAATGCCTACTTCAGCTTTTGGAACAAATTGTTCTCAGTCACCCATTCCACCAGGAAGTCCACATATGCTTAGGGTAGACACCTCCCTAATTCACCAATGGGTCAGTTACCCCTTTTTTCCTTTTGTATTATCCTATACCTAGTTAAACTTTGGTTTAACCTATCTGCCAAGGTGGTTTCACCAGGGTGTGGCCACTGCACATGCTACTGCAAGCAAAAGTTGGGTGAAAGGTGAACACCAAAGGTAGGTGATAAGTCCTGAAAAGGGCTCAGAAAGCCATCACACCATAGGTACTAGAAGAGGAGAGGGAGCTTGACAGACCTTTTTGTGACACATAGAACCAGTATTGAGGGATACTCCAAAGTTATGAAACTGGACAGCTGGGGGAAGGATGATGCCCTTGATAAAAAGAGGGAGACAGTTTGCTTTGAAGAAAAGACCATGAATTTTGATTTGGACATGCTGGTTTTGAGATGTCTATGGGCCTTCCAGTTTGAAACATTGAATTAGGCAGTTGGTGCACAGGTGGCAGATAGGGTTGGATATAGAGAGAGCTGGGAGTTGTCTGTGCAGAGATGAAAACTAAACCCATAGGAGCTGTTGGGGCCACTGAGAGAATACATAGAGAGAAAAGAGACAAGGACACAGACAGATGCACCCAATTGATGGCTATATAATTAATGATTCATCAAAGGAAAGTGAGAAGTGATTTTCAGAGAGGTAGGAGGAGAATCAAAAGTGTCACAACACAGAGAGAAAAGAATATCAAGAAAGAGACAGTTAGTCAACAACGTCAAATGCTACAAATTGTATCAAGAAAGATGAAGACTAAGAAAAGCACCCCAGAGAGGGGCTAATGGAGGCAAGGAGTCCATTTCTAGTGCAAGGCTCCTGAGCACATTCCCCAATGCCAGGTATTCCTCCTTTTGTGCTATGTTTAGGGTGACCATATTTCCTGAACCTGCAATAATGACATACAGTCAGTTTTGTTTTGTTGCCACAACTGTACAGGCTTTTAAAAATTAATCCATGTGGTGTTGTGTTTGTAGCCTTAACATCGGACGTGTTAAGATCAATTGAACACTTCCCACCATGGTCTGCCTGCACTGCAGCACCTATGCCAAACATACTTCATCTGTACTTGCAAAGTATAAGCCTTCTTTCTCATATGTTGGTTTTCATTGATAATAAACACTCTGTATTTCTTCCATCTTTAATGATACTGAATGGATTTTCAAAATTGTTTCTCTAGGCAAACTATTTCTGTGTTCTAATCAACAGACTAATCACCTTAAAATATGACCTTTTTTGAGTTGGGGCCTTGGAGTGTTTTAACACTTCACTACACTTGTGATCTTATGCAATTCTGTGCCTTCACATATTATCTTCAAAACTTTCTATGATCAGGACAGTTAAGTGGCACAGTGAATAGAGAACTGGCCCTCAAGTCAGGAGGACCTGAGCTCAAATCCAGCCTCAGACACTTAACACACACACACACACACACACACACACACACACACACACACACACACACACACACAATCGTGTGACCATGGGCAAGTCACTTAACCCCAATTGCCCTCCAGAAAGCAAAAAACAAAAACAAAAACAAAAACAAAAACAAAACAACAACAACAAACTAAAAATAAACCTTTCTACGACTAAAAATTTCATCACTTGCTGCTCCTCTTTCTTCTCAGGATGAATCTTTCTCAACTGAATAAGGCTCATACAATGGGCCAGGTCCTAGTCAAACCCTTTTCATCTTGGCAGGTCCTTCCAGAACTTACACCAAGTTGGCATTGCCATGGAGATCCCAGGGTCCCCTCTCAATCTTGAGTAAAGCCTCAGGGCAGGGCTGTGGACAGCACATGCCAATTCCTGACTTAGGGCTGTCCCCCATGCCTGTAATGTTCTCCCTCCTTACCTCTGCCTCCTGGACCTCGCAGCTTCCTTTGAGTCCCAGGTAAAATCCCACCTTCTACAGGAAAACATTCCCAACACCTCCCAATTCTAGTGTCTCCTATGCTGCTTATCTCTAATTTATCCTGTATACAGCTTCTTTGTACATAGGCATTAGCATGTTGTCTCCCCCATTAGACTGCGAGCTCTTTGAGAGAAATGACTATCTTTTGCTTTTATTTGTATCCCCATTACTTAGGACAGTGCCTGGGACACAGCAAGTGCTTAATAAATGTTTATTGATTGACTTTACTGGAAGCAGAGAATTAGTGACTTTTAATTACCTATTATTTTGAATAACCCCAAAGTACTTAATACAAGGACTTTAGTGGAGGGGGTTGCAAGCATTGTAATAAAAATCAAATGGAAAATTTAAATTAAATGATATTCACAGGCAACCTTACTGAAGGTGGTTGTATTTAAAATGTAGTGAGCTTAGGGTGTCTACACTATCTGCTTGAAGAATACAAAGCAATTAACATAAATTGAGCATAATTGCTGTTTTGGAAAGAGTCTAAAGGGAGAGCATGAAATGAAATTTAATTTATACTACATTATTTTTAAAATATGCTACTTTAGTTGGGAAGTGCTTTACTGATGCATCATCATCTCATTTGGCATTAGTTATTGCAGAAAACAAACCTTATGGTTTCATATGAAAGAATGTAAACATCAATTTTATGGACAGATTAGATGACTATATTGACTCCCTGATTTTTATATATGTATGTGTGCATTACATATATTTATATGTGTGTATACACATACACAAAGATATATATTTTTCTTTCTATGTGTATATATACATTTTTATCACTATTTGGTCTATTTAGAATATAAAATATCAATATTCTTGTCATCAAGATCATTTAATAAAGACAATTTTAATGTTGCAATGCTATGATTCTTGAAATCGTTCTTCCAAAATATTTTTGTGAAACTA
The DNA here is from genome assembly GCA_011680675.1 of Gymnobelideus leadbeateri. Lineage (NCBI taxonomy): Eukaryota > Metazoa > Chordata > Mammalia > Diprotodontia > Petauridae > Gymnobelideus > Gymnobelideus leadbeateri. Next base: position 216,428 of record WOXC01012034.1, read on the forward strand.
AGTCAGAACACCCCTCCTTTCTCCTGAGGTAGGAAAGGTAACTATCAAAGCAAATAAGTCATTTTCCAGAATAAGAGTTTTTTGCCCTGAAGAATTTAGTAATTATTTACCAACTAAAGATAAGACAAAGAAACTCATAAATAAGAAAGTTCCTTGCTTAGTGCCAAAACACAGTTGGAGTTCAGGAAATGTTTAATGCACAGAAGTTCTAGTTTGGAACTTCATTGGGCTTTAAAGATAATTTACTGCATTTTTTGTCAAGTTTTTTATTTATTTGTTTTGGTTTTGGTTTTTGAGGAGGAATCTAGATTTGTGATTCTATTGGTATCAGGAATGCCCCCATGAGAAAACTTTCACAGATCAGCAAGGTTCTGGTTATAGCATTATTACAGAGTTGCCCAGAATATTCCTGAAAGGTTCAATGTTTACACCACCAGTTTGTATCTCACTCAAGAGTTCCCTATGCCAGTGAAATCCTAGGTCTAATATCTATCCTTATCTGTATTTCCTGTAAATTATGTAATCTACTCAATAGAAAACTAGATATTGTACCAGGAGAAAACCCTGGGCATTTCTCCAAGTTCAGTCTTGTGTGTCTATAAAGAAATCACATCTGCACAACAAACTTTATTTTTTACAAGACACAATCAGAGGAAATACATCCATGTGAGAAAATGTTTCACATACTTCGTTCACCTTAGAAAGGTATAACAAGTAAAATGTGGTATATTCAGAATCTAAGAGAGTCCACTGATTTTCAGAAAGCAACAGATCTACTATTAGACACAATACAATACATTCATGAGTGTTTCTGAATTTTCACATGCACATCAGGCCACTTAAAAGCACAATTCATAGAAATGCTGGCAAAAAAGCTATTTGCAAATGTATTTTCACATATTAACTCCAGGGGTAGTTGTATTCATTATATGTAGATTAGATAAACTTTTTCCTAAATTTAGTTCAGCATATTTTTTAGACACTGTGTTATCATGAAACCTCTACCGACAACCTTAAGGACAAAATGACGTCTTTCATTGTCAACCCACTGTCAATAAGCTATGTGCTTTTCCGTTACTTTCTCAGCATGAGCAATGGGGCAGAGTTGAGCCGTTTATATTCTGTTCTTGCAATCAACAACCTAGAGAAAACAATCATCTCAGACCATTATTGTATAGGGGTCTAATATAAGGAAAACTCAAAAAGTCCAAAGTTTCAAAATGAAGTTGAGTAGTTTTTCAGTCATGGCTGACACTTTGTGACCCTGTTTGGGTTTTTCTTGGCAGAGATACTGGAGTGATTTGCCATTTCCTTCCCCAGCTCATTTTACAGATGAGGAAACTGAGGCAAAGAGGATGAAGTGAATTCCCTAGGGTCACATAACTAGTAAGTGTCTGAAGCCAGATTTTAACTTGAGAAGATTAGTCTTCCTGACTTCAGGTCCAATACTCTATCCACTGTTCCACCTAGCACATCACAAAGTGATGAAAAGTTATTAAAGTCTCAGAAAGGAGGTTAAAGACCTAATATTATTGTGATTTTGCTATGAATTCAATTGACAAGCATTTATTTTAAGTACTTATGGCTCAGTGGGTAGAGCATTGGTCCTGGAGTCAGGAAGACCTGAGTTCAAATCTAAACTCAGATATTTAGTAGCCATATGACCCTGGGCAAGTCACATAAGTTCTGTTTGCCTAATCTACTAGAGAAGGAAATGGCAAACCACTCTTGTATCTTTGCCAAGAAAACCCCATGGATAGTATTGGCATATTATGGTCAACAGTATCACAGAGAGTCAGACATTACTGAAAGTCTGAACAACAATAAAACAATGTGCCATGCCAAAAAAAATTTAGTTATATAAAAAGGATGGCAACCATCTGCCATCCTTTTAAATGTGAAGACATTCATAATAAGAATGTAAACATGTTGTCACATGTTACTTTCAGGGTTGTCAGCTCAGGATTCAGAGCCTTGGGAGCTCAACTCTCATCCCCTTCTTATAAGGAAAAAAATATGCTGAACTAAATTTTGGGAAAAGTTTATTTAATCTACATATCATAAATACATCTACCTCTGTAGTTAATATGTGAAAATAAATAAGAAAATGGTCATAAACAACAGCTGAAATGATTTGGAATATTGTTATTTTCGAGCCGTACACTGTGGGCTCTTAATTTTTTTTTTCAATCTCATGTGCATTTATTGTATTCTGGACCAATGGAAGTGGTTGATGTTACTTAAGAGTTTATTTATACATCTCAAGTAAGGAAGAACTCTCATGCTTTTACTGGAGTCCATCCACACATTATTCCAAGAATTAGATTAGTTTGGGGGACTTCCATGGAGCAGAATGCCCAGAAACAGTTGCCAAAAGTCTAACCTTTCTGGTTGGAAGAAAGCATACTAATACAATATAGTGCATTCCAATCCTGTTCTTTTTTCCTGATGCTTCCTGGTGTATGAAGAACTATTCCCACAATTAGGGAAAATTTGAAGTTTCTTTCCATCAAGGACCAGCCCCTGCCTGGTCCCAAAGTGGAATACACGAGAAAATAAAGCCCTTTCAGGTAGTAGTATTTACTTATGCTCTTAAGTTTTAGGATTTGATGTAAAGATTGCCTTGATTTTTTTTTAGCAAATTTATAAAGTGAACACATCAAATTCTAGAAATTCAGGAAAATTCTAAATACTTGGTAGGTGCTCATATTTATATTATAGATTCACACAGTTCCTCTTCCGTATGCATTCTCTGGTGTTAGTAAAGATTTAATCTCTTGCTAAAGTCTTTCCCATACTCATTACAAGGATAAGGTTCCCTTCCAGGATGAATCTTCTGATGTTGACCAAAGTTTGGTCTCTTGCTAAAAGTTTTCCCACATTTGCTATATTGAAATGGTTTCCCTCCAGTATGAATTCTCTGATGTTCAGTTAGTACAGCATTTCATCTGAAAGCCTTCCCACATGTATTACATTCACAGGGCATCTATCCAGTGTGTATCCTCTGAAGTTGCATAAGGGCTGATCACTCAGTGAAGGCTCTTTCACATTCATTACATTCATATGGTTTTTCTCCTGTGTGAATTCTTTGATGTTGTGTAAGATGTATCTTCCAATTAAGGTCTTTCCCACACTCATTACATTTATAGGGTCTCTCTTCATTATAAAATTTTTGATGCTAAAAGAGAGATGCAGTATGAATGAAGATTTCCCAACATTCTCTACATTCAAAGTACTTTATTTTATCTGGGATAAATTCTTTGATGTGGAATAAAGGATGATGCCTTCTCATATTCATTATACTGATAAGGTTTTTCCACTGGGCAGATTATTTGATACTTAATTAGTTCTTTAGTTTGCTGGAAGTTCTTTCTAAGGTATCATATTTATGGGTAGAAACTCTTGGTTGTAAAATAAGGATTGGCCTGAGGCTTGCACTTCTTCCAAATTTGATACCTTTATAGAATTTTTCCTCAGGGTAAGGTTTCTTGTGGGTGACTGTCATTTGCCTCAAATGTTGTTCCTGATTTTACTTCTGCCTCTCTAATTATCTATCCCATTTTCAGACTTTATAAATTTCCTTTTATTGGAGTTGACTTCTTGGATCCAGTCCAAATCTCATAGGTTTACCTAATGAGACCAAATTCCTATAATTTTCTAATATCACATCCTATACAGGTTCCTCTGAGTATAGCCAAGCTGCTTCCATTCTTCCAAAGTAAATTCTATAGCTGCATCCTTGAATGTCACTGATTTCTGGGACCTGGCTGTCAAGAGCTCACCTGTCAGTTCCTCCTATCCCCATGTTTTCCTCCTGTATCACTGGCAATTGGACCAATGTCACCTGGCAAGAAAATCACTGTAAACTATTTGAGAGGAAGGGCGATTTTCTTTTTTTTTCACTTTCTTTGCATCCTCAGCATGTAGCACAATGCCTGGCACTGTTGGTACTAATAAATATTAGTTTCAACTGACTAACTTCTGAGTACCTGTAGTTTACCCCTTCCCCAGCTTACAGATGAGGTGACTGGATTGAGATATGGGGAAGTTAAGTGACCTACACGGTTAAACAACTATGAAGGTGAAGACCAAGAACAGAGTCAAGGTCAATTGATTCCCAGAATCCAGTCATCATTCATGTTGTTTCATTTTCCCTTTTAACTAAGTTCAAAAAGAAATGGCCCTGGGACAAGTCACTATCTTGCTCTTATTCTGTTATATTCAAAGTTCTCTGGACTGTTGCACAAGTGGAGAAAATATCTGCTTTTGGTGGCTGAATAAAAGCATTGTATTGTAAGCTCATCTTACAAAGCCACGCTGAAAGCATCCAGGGTACCATTCCAATAACCAACAAGACAAGAAGAATATGGACCTCATCCTGCCACACAATTTTTTGATTTTTGCTTTTATTTCATTTTTTTCTTTGCTGTAATTTGAAAGTGTTTTTTTTTATTCCACAAATCTAAGAGATTATAAGCATCTGGTATGGCAAATCTATTTTAAAAATATTGTTTAAAAATTTTTATGACTCAGTTATATCTGTGCAATCATGGGAAACAATTTGGCTTGTGGTCACAGTGTCAAGACAATTTAATGGCTGAGGTCTCCAAAATACTTTAAGGTCTTTTACGAAGTACAGGAGTCTATTGTCTGTCAGTCCATGAAAATTTGTGAGCTTATGGCATATAATTCTAGTCACCAGATGAGGACTTGCTAGGTATTCCCTACAAGTTAAATATAGTTGTTATATACACAAAATTTCTATGCATAATCTAAATTATGATAATGACGATCATATTTGGTTGGAAATTTAAATATAATAAATATATATTTTGAAATATAGAAAATACTAGAACACATTACTTAGGAAGACTGTAGAATCTCCTTTGGAACATAGTTTTGAAAATCTTCTTTCTATAAAAGTTTTAAAAGAACATCTCTTTCTAGAAAGCAGAGAAACTAGATATCTGACTTCTTGAAATCTCTCCTTGATCTTTTTGTACCATTTCTAGCTCTTCTAGAAGTATATCTTGGTTTGTGATTTCACAGACCAAATGTGGTGGCTCTATTTTCTTTGAAAGGGAAAAGTTTCTTATAAAAATCTTTGCCATATTCTGTTTGTTGTTTTCCTGAAAGGTTTATTTTGAAAGGACCTGAAAATGATCTTGTTCAATTGGGTCACCTTACCAAGCTGTCTTTAAAATGGATTCACTGTCCACTGCTTCTCTCTGTTTTATGAGGCAATACTGCTTATAATCTTCTATCCTCCATAACCTTTTACAGACAATTTTATTTTCTAGACCTGAATTGCATTTGGCTATATGTGTCCAGCTGTCAAAAAAAAGCCTTGAGTTTGCAGGCTAATCTGTTTTAAGGATATTTTTAGTCTGATTATGGCAATGCCATTTTTATTATTTTGGGGAGTGGGGTTTATAGTGGAGGGCATTTCTGAAATTATTTCAATGTATATCTATTTTTCTTCAGTCCAAATCACACATTTTTGTTTTCAACTTATTTAAATAGGTAAATTTCAAATTGTTTTAGTCGTAGTTAAAGCAATTCAAATTTATTAGTTGCCCTAAAAAACTTCAAATATACTTCTCACTAACCAGTAGCACCCCTATTCTTATAAACAAAAGCAATCTATAATAGTGGGACTAGCTAATGGGGGTCCAAAACTTACAGTAACTTCAGGTTGATAGAACACATACAATATTTCCTTCCTGATTCTGATAAAAATACATGGAGTAGACCTGTACAAATTGGCAGTAGGTTGGGGCCAAAATTAAAATAGGCTAAACTTCTTTGGGTCACAGATAGGTTTTTAGTGACTTACTTTTCAAGTAAGAGTATAATTAATGATTTAACTATTCTTCTGCAAATAGACCATACTTTAAAAAGGAAAATTTTAATTAATATCAATTAATTACACTTATCACTCAAGATTTTATTTATTATGAAATGACATTATTGCTAAAAATTGCTTTGCTAAGTGGTACAAATTGTAATATATTTTTCAGGCTTTCTTACTGTTTACATTTAGTAATGACTGAAAACACAGCAACAAGATATGACTCTCACTCTTATATATTGGACACAACAGTAACTAGTGGAAGTCAGGTTAAATGAGGTATGGACAAAGCATCACAGTAGGTCTTTTCTTTAGAAATCATCTGTGAGGTTTCCTTGCTATTCCTAAGTGTTTATAGTGCTAATAAAGTGGAAAGTATTGACATATATCCCACTGATATAAATTATGACAGGTCATGCTAAGGAATCAATCAACTCAGTTGAAAAGATCTGATACTGGGTGCTTTGTGATTTTGGTCTAATTTCTTTAAATAAGGTTGGTATCCTTTTCCTTATTTGAATAAACCATTTCAACACTATTCTCATAATAATAAAAACCAAAAAAGCAAAAATATTCCCAAATCCTTCAAGAATCATAAGTGGGCTTAACTTAGTTTATATATGCCTATAGGAAATTATATGCGTGCATGTATGTGTGTGTGTTCTGTGTGTCCATATATATATACATACACACAGTTGTATGTGTAGATATATATTTCAATATCATTATTTCATAAGTAATTATCATCTACCATTGCCCCCTTTCCTGACTCTAGTCTTTGCACTTTCTACCCCAATGACTAACTGTTGACTTAATAATGCTTATATATGGGTATCACATCTCACAGCATAGACAAACTCAGAAGAGCCACTGGTACATTGTGGAGAGGACGCAAAGGAGAATATTTGTATGAAGTAGACACTAAGGAGAACTAATAACTATGTCTCAATGACAAAGTAGGTGAAAAAGTAAAAGAGGATGGGTAGATTTAACCTTTCTCAATTCTAGTTCCAACCCTCTATTAATTCTTTCCCATTTATCCTGAATATATTTCTTTTGTATGTATTTGGTTGCATGCTGTCTCCCCTCCTCCTTGAGGGCAGGGATTGTTTTTACCTCTTTTTGTATCACCAACACTTAGTAGAGTGTCTGGAAAAGTGTCTGGAAAAGTTCTGGCTTTCCACTCATTCAGCTCGCCAACACATTGTGACCCTGTGGACAACAACATGCCAATACTGTCTGCTGGCTTTTCTTGGCAAAGATATTGGAGTACTTTGACATTTCCTTCTCCAGTAGATTGAGGCTAACAGTGATTAAATGGCTTGCCCAGGGTCATATAGATAAGTCAGTGTGTGAGGCTGGATTTGTACTCAGTTTTCCCTAAGTCCAGGCCCAGTGTTCTACCCCACTAAGCCACCTAGCTGGCACACAGTAGGAACTTAATAAATGTTTATTAATTGAGTAATGTATCACAAAACTGTCCATGCTCTAAGATCTTATTTTGCCTGAGAGTCTTCTCAGCTTTCTTTCACCAAGCAAAGGTCTCAAGATTAAAAAATACAGTTTGAAAGCACTAGAATAGTAGGAACATGGGACAGAATAAGAAATTAAATGATTTTCATTAATCTGAGGGAACTTCCTCAATAACATACAAAACTCTTCATCTAAAGCAAGGGTTTTGAGAGGCCAGCGCTGAGATGGTGGAGTAAAGGCAGGAACCTGCCTGAGTTCTCCAAAATTCCCCTCAAAACAAGATTAAAATAACATCTCAAAACTAATTCTGAATTGATAGAATCAAGAAAAGAATGAGGCAAAAGCATTTTTTAGCCTCAGACAACTTAGAAGGTCCACAGGAAAGGTCTGTCTCACTATGGTGAGAGTGGAGCACAGGACAGTGAAGGCTGTGCCCCAGCAAGTCAGTCACAGGACTGGGGCGGGGGACAATTGAATCTGAGGCACAGTGGCTTCTGGAGCTCTCAGCCCACAGACAGTCAGAAAACTGGTCAGAAGACTAATACAGGGGACCCTTTGATGGTATTGGGAGCAAGGCTCTGTTGTACTGTACTCTGTTGTTCAGTCCAAGGTTGTAGAACCATGGTGAGAAAGAGCACTAGCAGGAGTGAGGGCCCTGGATACAGTTGCAGGGCAGAAAAGACTGCTTGTGGTCATTCACAGACCAGAGCATAGGCCAAGAGAGCAGTAACCATGCCTCTCCTTAGATGATATCACCTTGGAAGATCTGAGAACTTAAAACCCCCACAACTAGTTCTGAAATAATTTACACAAAAAACCTGAATAGAGAACTGAGTCAAATTTATAAGAATACAAGTTATTCCCCCAATGGAAAAATGATCAAAGAATAGGAACAGGCATTTTTCAGAAGAGGAAATAAAATTATCAATAATCATATTCCACTAATAATCATATACCACTCTCTGTTCCAAAGAGATCATAAAAAATGGGAAAGGACCTACATATACAAAAATATTTATGGCAGCTCTGTGGTGGCAAAGAATTAGAATTTGAGGGGACACTCATCAGTTGGGGAATGACTGAGAAAGTTGTTGTATATGAATATAATGGAATACTACTGTGCTATAAGAAATGAGGAGTAGGAGGATTTCAGAAAAATCTAGGAAGACTTATATGAACTTATGCTGAGTCAAGGGAGCAGAACCAGGGGAACATAGTGCACAGTAACAGCAATACTGTATGATGATCAACTTCGACAGACTTAGCTCTTCTCAGCAACACATTGATCTAAGACTATTCCAAAAGCCTCATGATGGAAAGTGCTATCCACATCTAGAGAATGAACTATGGAGTCTGAATACAGATATAAGCATACCATTTTTTCTTTGTTTTTTCTTTCTCATAGTTTTCCCCTTTTGTTTTGATTCTTCTTTCACAACAAGACTTATGTGGAAATATATTTATTATGATTGTACATGTATAGCATAAATCAGATTGCTTGCCATCTTGGGGAGGGGAGAAGGGAGGGAGGAAGAAAAAATTCAGAACCAAAAATCTTATAAAAGTGAATGTTGAAAACAAAAAACAAATAAATATTTTTAAATACTCTAAATTACTGCTGATTAGAAAAATGCAAATTAAAACAACTCTAAGGTACCACCTCACACTTATCAGATTGGTTAATGTGACATAAAAGGAAAATGACAAATGTTAGAGTGGATATGGGGAAATTGGGACACTTACAGCACTGTTTGTCGAAATGTGAACCAATCCAATCATTGTAGAGAATAATTTGGAACCATATTCCCCAAGGACTATACAATACATAACCTTTGACCCCAAAATACTACTATTAGGGAAGTATCTTGGAGATAAAAAATGGGGGAAGGACTTATATGTACAAAATATTTATACCAATTTCTTGTGGTAGCAAATACTTGGAAATTAAGGGGATGCCCATAAATTGAGAAACTGCTGAGCAAATTGTAGTATATATATAAACTACCTTTAAAATCTAAAAAAAAAAAACAACTCTTAAGTGACAGAGCACAGTATGTCCTCCCAATAATAATAGCTGGCATTGATATTGCACTTTAAGATTTGCAAAACATTTAGCAAATATCCTTATTTAATCTTCCCAACAACCCTGGCATGTAGGTTGCTATTATAATCTCCATTTTACAGATGAGAAAATTGAGGCAGAGAAGTCAATGAATTGTTCAGAGTCACACAGCCAGTAAATCAAACTGAGGTAAACAGTGGTTAGTGATTTGTCCAGGGTTACATAGCTGTTAAGTGAACAAGTTCAGATTTGAACTTTAGTCTTCTGTGCTTGATTTCTGGTAATGTATCCATAATATAACTTCCAACATTTTTTTCCTGGGGTATAGGGTTTATTAGAGAAAGCAAGAGGGAGAATGAAATTAGCTTGAGGTATCAGAGGAGGCTCAGAAGTAATCAAAATAGTCACAAAAATATGGAACATTTCACAAGTTCTAATGTCATCCTTGCACAGGGGCCATGCTCATCTTCTCTGTATTGTTCCAGTTTTAGTATATGTGCTGCTGAATCAAGCACCACTTTCAGCATTTTACTCAGAAAACAATAGATTATAGGTATAGATGGATTCTTTGTTCTATGAAGATTTTACCTTTAAACAAGACACTATGTAAAAATGTGCTATTTTTACTGTCATAGTACCTTTGCTTGCAGACTGTAAACTGGCCCTTATTTAGAGAAAGATGCAGTGGGGAAAGCTGTCATGCTACCTGAACCTGGACACATCCTGTGGAAACATTTCACTTGAATATGAAGTATAACATTGATTACCAGAATCTAGGATCTCATAGGAATTTTTTGATTTCCTTTGTATTCCACTTAGCACAACACTGTTGATATCAACAGGCACTTAAAGATGCTTTCAATCCCTTTTGTGGGAAAGTGTAGATTAATTTCATTAAGATAAAGGAGGAAGGGGCGGCTAGGTGGTGCAGTGAATAGAGCGCCGGCCCTGGAATCAGAAGGACCTGAGTTCGGAGCCAGCCTCTGACACTTAATCCGCACAAACAAAAACCTAGCTGTGTAACCTTGGGCAAGTTACTTAACCCCAATTGCCCTAAAGGGGCGGCTAGGTGGCGCAGTGAGTAAGAGCACCGGCCTCGGAGTTGGGATGACCCGAGATCAGATCCGGCCTCAGAAAATGAGCACCCACGCATAAATCAAATGACTAGCCGTGTAACCTTGAGCAAGTTACTTAACCCCAATTGCTTATATAAAAAAAAAAAAAAAAGATAAAGGAGGAAAATCATTTTTTATCAATCATTACTTCATCAGAGAAGAGAAGACTTATAGAAGGGTTCTAAACTTGGAGTTCATGAATTTGTTTTTAAGAAAAAATATTTTGATAAGTACATTTTAATATAATCGGTTTCCACTGTAATTGTATTTATTTTATTGTATGCATCAAAAAATTTTATTCTGAAAAGGGATCCACAGGTATCATCAGACTGCCAAAGGGTTTTCAAAAAAAGGTTAAAACCCCCTAACATAGGGAAACATGACTCTTCATGAAGAAGTATGCTCAGTCATGATAGTAACTTCAGAGATCAGAGCTAGAAACAATTAGAGGAAGCTGCAGAGAAGCAACTTTTCAGAACCTACCTTCATGCTTTGTCATGATGCAGAGGTAAATCTGGGTTCTTGAAGGCTATGCTAGAAAAACTCATCTCTAGCAGGTTCTACCATGCTGGAAAAATGTTGAATAATATATCGGCAATTGTCTGAGTCTGCTATACAAAGACCAGCCTAGCTACTCATCCCGTCACTTGGTAATGAATTCCTCAGCTATGGGAATCCATCCCATATAGAAAAATGCAAATTGGTATTTAGTCCTTCTGTTTCTGGAATTGTAATGGCAAAGTGAGGGAAGAGGGGGTCAGAGAGTTGGAAGAATCACTATCTCTAAATGATAATTTAAGCATTGTTCCATTTACAAATTAGCGCTTGGTTCTAATATTTAGTAAATTAAATCAAATATTCTAAATATTTATCATATAGGAGTGTCTGAATACAAAAAAAGGTGATCTTTGTCTCTTGATCAGTGAGTGGACATAGCCCTCTAGAGGCTAAATTGTGTAAGTGGTGACATAGCCCTCTAGAAGCTAAATTGTGTAAGTGGTGACATTCTTGACTTAAAGTAGGAGACAGAAAGAAGCTCAAGTTAAGCACAAGGATGACTCAGGCTTTCCTTGGAAAGGCAAATCATGGATTTGTGATGTGTCCAAAGGCAACAAGAAATATCATTTCATAGAACAGTTGGTCATCTCATATAGCAATGCTCCTAAGGACATAAAGCAAAGGACACCATGAAAATAATTATAGCATATGAGCCAAAATTTCTCTCCCAAGGATGAAAATGAAGAGAAATTCTATAAGAGCAAGTAGGAACTTGATCAACATATAGATTGATGCTAGGTTATTTCAATACAAGAAAGGACAGCAAATATGCTGTGATAGATTGTGAGTAAAGAATCAGAGGGGACAAAGATTTGTAGAGTCCCCAGAAGCCTTATGCCAAAACTTCAAGAATACATGCAGTAAAGAATCAGTAGCAGGGGCAGCTAGGTGGCACAGTGAATAGAGCACTGGCCCTGGAGTCAGGAGGACCTGAGTTCAAGTCTGACCTCAGACACCTGACTCACTTCCTAGTCACACAACACTTAACCCCAATTGCCCTCAAAAAAAAGAATCAATAGCATATAATGTGTATGATATTGATTGGTTTTCAATGGATGGATAAGGGGCTCCAGGAAGAGAGAGAATATGGAACTCAAAATTAAAAAAAAATAATATTATAAAGTAAACAAAGTTGATCTAAAAATGATAGTAGCTGTAAATCATCAATATCAAATAAATTAATTATGATGATATATAGAAAATTTGTTGCTGTGGAAATCATTTCTGAATTAGTTGTCTGTGTACAATTGAATTATCAATTTATTAGAGCAAAAATCAAAATCAGTACAAAGCTCAAACAAAGATAACTAATGAGAAAAATATTGGGTGGTATTTAGACCTGTGGTTTCATTGGTAGATACATAATTTAATAGAGGAATTTAATTGATGCAAATAAATTGCCATACTGAGAAGACCAAAAAAGCCTAAAAAGTATTTTAATCTACAAATTAGTTACTTGTCACCTCAAGCATTTATTAAGCTTCTACTTTGTGTGAAGCATTGTGCTAGGCACTGGGAATACAATGACAAAAGTAAAACAGTCTTTATCCTTAAGTAGCTTAAATTATAACAGAGGAGACAATATTTATGTAAGTATATGAACAATATATACAAAATGAACACAAGGCAGTTTGGGGTGAGGAGACTGTAGTTGAAGGAGTTAAAGACAAAGATAGGGCAGTCAAGGGCCTTGCAGGTTTAGAATATAAAGCAACCTGTAAAACGTTACAAAAAAAGGATGACAAGAGAAGCATTGCCTCATAAATCAGGAAAAAATGTGGTGGGGAGTAAAATTGGTTTAAAGAAAGCTTGGGGAAACATCCAAGTAAACAAAACCATCCCAGGATGAAAAATGGAAAAAAGCAAACAATAAAAATTGAAAAGATCTTCAAATTTTTTTGTAACAAGCTTTTTTTCACAATCAATGAAAGAGTAACCCAAATTTAATATATAGTCCTACACATGCTTATGGAGGAGGTAGAAATGACACCAAAAAGAATAAGGACAGTAAAAGAAATAGACCAAATATGCATACAGCAGAACCACTTTGGAGATGACAAACTGTGAAGGAATTGAGAGATTTATTCACAAGGTATCTAAAGAGAAAGATACCAAAAACATGGAGGGGAGGGGGGGACTTGAATCTCAATAAGAAAAAAAAATGGTTGAAAAACAATTACTGACATATGTTTACTTTCTCATTTCTATCAAATTTTTATGAGAACAGCTTATGCATATAGCAAAGAATCTTTGATAAGTGAATTAATAGTGAATATCCAGGCTTTTCCAAGAGATATTCCCCAAGAGGCAATAGCTTGATCAACACACAATAAACTGAAAAATGCAGAAATACAAGTTTCCCTTGTTCTTATTTGCTGAGTTAAAGGCTGTCTTCCAAAAAGAAGTCTCTTATGCCTATGCCAAAATGATGCAAGACTGCTTGAAAGATATAATAAGCAAAATAACCTTATTCCACAGTGAGGAAGACATCTCCCCACCAAAGACGTTTACCATTGTCACAGGAAAGATAGAGAACAGAGATTTATTGCAGTTGGTGGGACTTTCCCCCCAAATCCTCTTGCTTGTGTATAGTATTTTGCTGCATATTTCAAGCCCCAGAAAATGGCAGTGTCTGTTAAATGAGATGCATAACCATTCAAAAATATTTGGCCTAACCATCTTCACAGGAAAAACCAAGTTGATGAAGAATGCCTGTTTTTCAGATAATGGCATGCAGTTAAACAAGGTGTGCATAGAATAAAGCAGGAACAGGAGAGTGAGGTGGATTGCCTTAGGGAAATTGCAAAGTGTCATGCATCTTAAATAACCCAAAATTTCTTCCTGAAACAGAAGTCAATTTTTAAAATGTCAATATTTCCCAGTATCGTGTGGTTATGAATCATGGAACATTAAAATTTCTAAAAAAAAAAATTCAACTTCACATTGAGGGTAATGGAGGGGCACGTGGTTGGTGCCAGAAGACTGCAGCAAACAACAAATAAGAAACTATGAAGAACTGAAAGATGTTATCAAAGAAATGCATAATTGAAAAAGGAGTTATTAAAATTATCCAAAGGATTACTAAACTACCCATACCTTTTGACCCTGTAATACCACTACTAGGTCTATTTCCAAAGATGATTAGGGAAAAAGGAAAAGGTTTGTAGCAGCTCTCTTTGCAGTGACAAATAACTGGAAATTTCATGGATGCCTGTCAATTGAGGCATGGCTAAACAGGTTGTGGTATATAATAGCGGTGGAATACTACTGTGCTATAAGAAATGATGAGCTCGGGGGCAGCTAGGTGGTACAATGAGTAGAGCTTCGGCCCTGGAGTCAGAAGGACCTGAGTTCGGATCCGGACTCAGACACTTAACACACACAAACAAAAACCTAGCTGTGTGACCTTGGGCAAGTTACTTAACCCCAATTGCCCTCCAAAAAAGCCAAAAAAAAAAAAAAAGAAAAGAAATGATGAGCTCAATGATCTTAGAAAAAACATGGATACACTCGCATAAAAAAAAATGAAGAATGAAATGAATAGAACAAAGAGAACACTGTATACAGTAACAGCAATGTCATTTTAAGAATGACTTTGTGTGAATAGCTCATTTTGACTATAAAAATACCTAAATTAACTACAAAGGACCTATGACAGAAGATGTTATCTGCATCCAGAGAAAGAATTGATAAATAGAAGCATTATAGAATGGTTTTACACACATATACATACATATATACATACATATTTGTGTCTAATGGTAGTCATCTTTAGGGCAGGGGGAGGGAAGAAAAAAATTTAGATGACAACTTCATTATATATTTAAAAGGAATAACAAGTGGTACATAATAGATTTACAGCTTTATATGCAATCTTTTTGTTTTTACTATACTATGCTATAGAAATGCTTGTTTTATTCCATAAATTAATTTTTTAAAAAAATTTAAAAGAAAAAAGAATGTGTTAGACATGGTGAAATGAGGGAAAACTGATGTACAGTCTGTATGCTCTACTATAATCCTTGTGATGTTAAAAGAAATGTCTCCAGTATATTTGATATATTCCTTGTAGCAAATGGATGGGATATCATAAACAAAATTTAAACAAAATGGGCAGGCATGGATGGGATGCAATCAGCATCATTAAAGGGAACATCCAAACTGATGAGATTATGGATCTATTTGATTAGCTACTGTTGTTGGTGAATCATCTCAGTCGTGTTCAACTCTCTGTGACCCCACTTGGAATTTTCTTGGCAAAAATACTGGAAGGGTTTCTTATTTCCTTCTTCCACTCATGAGGAAACTGATGAGGAAACTGAAATAAACAGGGCTAAGTGACTTGCAAAGGGTCACACAGCTAGTAAGTGTCTTAAGTATTTCAATTCAGGTCTTCCTATCTCCAGGGCCAGTGCTCAATCTCCTGCACTGCCTGACTGCCCTATTTGATTAATTATAACTGAGCAAATGCAGAATAAAACACTCCCTAAGGTAGTAGGTTCCCCTATAAGTTAATTACCAAGGAACAGAGTTTGGATAGTCATTTGTCATCAATGCTATAGAGAGGATTCCTGCTGAGGTACAGGTTGGACTGGATGGCTTATCTTGCCTGAGAGTCAGGAAGACCTGAGTTCAAGCCCTGCCTCTGATGCACATTGACTGGGCAAATAATAAAACATTTCAGTGGCTTAGGCACCTTTCTAAAACTATAAATGGCAGAAGAGCTGCTGATCAGATTTGATGAAAGGAGTTAACTCAATAAGAATTCATGCCACATATAAAATCACATGTCCAGATACCAAATTAAGATACACACACATTCCTACATATATGTAATATATGTGTGTATATGTATGTATATATGTGTGTACGTATATATGTGAAATTTCACTCAATTTGAACATTTCATGTAACTAGCTGAATATATGAAAGTTAAGTAGCCTTGCTTAGACTAAGTGAGAAAGTTAAATCTAATTTCTATACTCTTAATATTATATTTCATAATAACTTATAAAGCATTCAATGAATATCCCATGATAAAACTAGAGATCATAATTACTTTGTAACTGTGTCATACATACTGACTGCTAATGAAAAGTGCATTATATGAAACTAAAACTATTGAAGTAAGGATTTTTTCTTTTTTCTTTTTACTTTTTAGAGGGGGGAATGCAGGGCAATTTGGCTCAAGTGACTTGCCCAAGATCACATAAGGATTTTTTTCTAAATGAACCTTCATTCGTAGGTCATATAAGTGTGCATTTTATAGTATTATTTTACATGGACTGCACTATAAATGTCAGTAACACATCTGCTTCACCCCCAAATCAGGAATAAATAATATGCACTTTAGCAGCTAAATAGGAACACCTGTATTACATTTCAAATGCAATTGTTTTTATGGGTTCTGTTTTGTTCAGCCTGACTTTGTATTACAACCTTTAATTTCAAGGGAATTATTACCACCATTATAACACCCACTTTCAAATACTTGTGTTAAAAAATGATAAATGTTTCTTTCAAGATTCTCACATTACAGGCACTTTTTTGGCAAAATTTTACATTGTGTTCAAAAGTATATTCAGGAGAAAGTCACTAAGGGCAAATCAAATCAGTAATTTTATAATTATATTTCAGAGATTTCTTGACAAAGTTTTTCATAAGTAAATCTCTCAGTGAAATAAGTGTTAACAAAAGTTATATTTTATGTGTTCTAAATTAGGTACAATGAAGTTCTTGTCTAAATCATTTACTCGGGGGTGGAGCCAAGATGGCGGAGTAGAAACTGCATTTCCAATGTGCTCTGCCCCACACAAATTTCAAACAATGTGAAAGGGAACTCCAAACAACTTCTGGAGCCACAGCACCCATAGAACAGCACAGAGAAGCTAACCTCCTGCTGAGGACAGCCCAGCAGCCCTGCAGGGAGCGGCCAGAGCAGCACTCTGAGAGCAGGCAGCACAGCATGCTGGGAACCAACAGCACAGCCCGCAGAGCGGAGCCCAGGTCTGCAGTTTTAGCCCCAGGGAGGCCAGGCCTTCAGCCGGCTGGTGGAACCCCAGAACACCAGCAATTGTGGCAATTTCAGAATTATCAGCACAGATATGCCTAGGACAAAGTGAGAGGTTAGTGCCCTATAGACTTTGGGACCAGTATTTGGGGAACACGTGGCTTCCTCCCCTGGGGGCAAAAAGCTGCTGAAGAAACAGCTGCACAGAAGCCATTTTGCAGTGTCAGTAGTGGCTCTAGCTCCTGGTCTGTGAATTGTAGGAAGATCCAGCAATCAGTCTGGGGGTTAATTGCTCTTGCTTTAAACTGCCTGGATCTGGATTGTGGTCTGGGGGGGAAGTCTGGGGTGGGTATCCAACTTGCCAGAATGGGTGGAGGCTTTACAGAAGCCACCCAACTGGCAGAAGTTGTGAAGACCCCACGTTTGGGTGGAAGCTCCCCTGTCTGGTGGCAGAGTCCTACTGTGGCAACAAGCCCAAAAATCAAGTAATTAAGTGGCAATATGTCTAGGCAAACGAAACAAAATAAACAGAAAAGTTCAACATTGAACTCCTATTTTAGGGGCAAAGAGGCTCAAAGCATGGAGGAGGACTGTGAGGTCAGAACTCCTGCACCAAAAGCCCCAAATGAAAATACAAGCTGGCTACAGGCCATAGAGGACCTTAAGAAGCAGATAAGAGAAGTGGGGGAAAATTTGGGAAGAGAAATGAAAAAGATGCAAGAAAAGTATGAAATGACAGTCAACAGCCTGACTGAGGAAAATAACACCTTAAAATAGACTAACTCAAATGGCAAAAGAGGCTCAGAAAGGCAATGAGGAGAAGAATGCCTTAAAAAGCCAAATTTGCCAGATGGAAAAAGAATCTCAAAAGCTCACTGAGGAGATTCATTCCTTCAGAGTTAGACTGGAGCAAATGGAAGCTAGTGACTTTATGAGAAATCAAGATGCTGTTAAACAGATCCAAACAAATGAAAGAATAGAAGGCAATGTGAAATATCTCATGGGAAAACCACTGACATGGAAAATAGATCCAGGAGAGATAATTTAAAAATTATTGGACTACCTGAAAGCCATGATCAAAGAAAGAACCTAGAAATCATCCTTAAAGAAATTCTCAAGGAAAATTGCCCTGATGTTTTAGACCCAGAGGGCAAAATAGAGGTTGAAAGAATCCACAGACCACCTCCTGAAAAAGATCCCAAAAAGAAAACTCCCAGGAATATTATAGCCAGGTTCCAGAATCCCCAGATCAAGGAGAAAATACTACAAGCAGCCAGGAAGAAATAATTTCATTATTGTGGAAACACAATCAGAATAGCACAGGACCTGGCAGCTTCTACATTGAGGGATAGAAGGGCATGGAATATGATGTTCCAGAGGGCAAAAGAGCTGGGAATGAACCCAAGGGTCACATACCCAGCAAAACTGAGTATCTTGTTTCAGGGGAAAATATGGTCATTCAGTGGAATAGAGGACTTTCAAGCATTCTTGATGAAAAAACCAGAGTTGAATAGAAAATTTGACATTCAGACACAAGAAGCAAGAGATGCTTGAGAAGGTAATCAGTGAAAAGAAATCAAAAGGAACTTATCAAAGTTGGACTATTTACAGTCCTACATGGAAAAACAACAACTGTGTTTGATGAAACCTTTCTCATTATGAAAATAATTGAAGAAGGGTACATGGCATATGCTCACAGGTATACATGGATAGAGGGCACAGGTTGAATTTGATGGGAAGGGATGATTATTATTTTTTTGGAGGGCAATTGGGGTTGGGTGACTTTCCCAGGTTCACATGGCTGGGTTTTTGTTCGTGTGTTGGGTGTCTGGGGCCGGATCCGAGCTTGGGTCCTTCTGGCTCTCTGCTCGCTGCGCCACCTAGCCACCCCAAGGAAGGGATGATTCTTAAGGGGTGAAGTCAAGAAGTGAGAGAGGAAAGTGGCAAGAGGAGATAGAGAGAGACAGGGTAGGGTAAACTATCTCATGTAGAAGAGGCAAGGGGAAGTAGTTGCAGGGGAGGGGAAGAACAGGAAGGCAAAAAGGCAAAAGCATATTCTCATTGAAGTCGGCTCAAGGAGAGAATCACATACATACTAAATGGAATATCTTACCCTCACTCACTCTCCTGAGTAGGGGAAAGGGGGATGAGAGGGGCGATGATGGAGGAGAGGACATTCTGGGGGGAGGGGAGGTTAGAAGTACCCACTATCAAAGAGGGACAGGATCAAAGTAGGGAATGGACCAGGTGGGAGGTGAGACAGGTGGGAGGGAAATATAAGCAGTCTTTTACAATATATCTACTATGGTAATGTTTTGCATAGATATACATGTACAACACATACTAAATTGCTTATCTTCTCAGAGGGAGTGGGTGACAAGGGAGAAAGGGAATGGATCTGAAAATTGAAGTTTTAAATTAAATGTTTCATAAGGTGTCCAGGCAGTGGGGCTCAGAGATTCACCTTGCCCTAATGGCAAAGTTGAAGGGGGTATGGGAGAAGATATGGGAGAGAGCAGATTGGATGAGGGGATATCTAGTGGGACTGCTATTCTGGGGTGGTGGGTAGGGAAAAAATGGGGGAAAAATGTAACTCATAATCTGGTGGAAATGAATGATGTAAACCAGAAGTTAATAAAGCATTTGTTTAACTAAATCATTTACTCAAGATGAATACAGAAGTAAGGTGCTACACAAAGAGCATGAGATTTAGAATTAGATGATGTAGTTTCATATAATAGTTTTGCTACTTGCTTCCTATTAGACCCTGGGCAAGACATTTGAAATTTTGAGGACTAATTTCCCTCATCTCTGAAATGAGAGGGAAAGGATGGAACACATAAGCTTAAAAATCTATCCTTGAAGAATTTTGAGTTTCACACAAAGTTCAACATTATTTTGACTCAGTTCTTTTGAGAAAATGCATGTTTTTATGCCCAGGCACATGAGGCTGGCCCTGATTTTCATTCATGTAAATGGACAGCTACCTGGTGTCAGAAGCATTTTGTGACTGCAAACAAATCCAATCTTCTCCCACTTAAAAACATTTTCATGCATTTTCATCCACTTTGTTTTTCCAAAGTAGAAGTTTAAACCAGTATGGATTTCAGTATAATGATTACAATGCCTACTGTGAATGGGAACATTTAGAAAACCTCAAGATCAATATAGAATACTTCAATGTCAATACTGAAGAGTATGGGCTATGAAACTGACAAATATCTTAAGTGAATATATTACTCCCTGTTTAATATCCTTTTTGATTCCAGTATTCAGTGTATCACTATAAAGATGCATAATAAAGAGGCAACCAAGCAAGCAAGCCTTTATTTAAGTACCTACTCTAAGCAAGGCACTGAGAATACAAATAAAAAGTGAGTCAATCTCTGCTCTCAAGAAAAGCACATTCTACAAATTTAATCAGAGAAAAATGCCTATGTCTGGAGCAAATGACTTTTAAATAACAACTTAAAGTGGTGGAATTTTATACTCTCGAAACCTGAGCTTTTCCTTACTGTAAAAAAAAAAAAACAACCCCAAAAAACAAACCAAAACACAAAATCTTAACTCTTCATTTCTTGTGTTTCTATTGGGAATGTTCTAAAAGAACATGCAGATTATTTTCATAAACATATTTTAATGCTGAATAAGTAATTATATTAATTAGTTGGTGCTAATGTTATCTGGGTCACCTTTATGGAGGTACAAGTAGCATTGATGGACTTTTACTTTACTTGAAATCTTTTTTTAAAACTATAGTACTAATTACAGAATTATAAATTGGTCTCAGGAATCATCTAGTCCAACCTGAAACTTTGTGAGCTTTCTCTTTACCATTTATAAGTGACTATCTAGCCTTTGTTTCAGGTATATGTTCCTTATAAGTCTTCTCTCCATACTAAATCTCCCCAGTTTCTTCCACCAATCACCATATCACATGATCTCAAAGACCCGTCACCATCTTTTTTTGCCCTTCTCTAGACACTCTTCAAATTGTCAATGTCCTTCCCAATCTTTTCCCATTATTCCTTTATTGAAACCATCATTAAAATGTTAATAAACAGCACAGGCCCAAGCACAGAGCCCTAAACATGAAATTCAAGACCTTTGTCCCAGTTAGAAGCAAGTCATTAATGCCAGCTCTTTAGTTCTGGCCATTCAACCAGTTTTAGATCTACCTAATGGCATTAAAAATCCATCTCTCCATATATTCTAAAAGAATAACATGAGAGACCTACTCAACTTCTTTGCTAAAATCTAGGTAAACTATGTCTAGTGCACTGTCCTGTTCTTCTATACTGGTTCTTTGTGACCATGAAAATTTAAAAATAAATGATCATGGTTCTACAGTCATATCTGTCAGTTCTTTCCTCACATCAATGAACTTTCTCTTGGCCAATGACCTGAACTCACCAAGAGCAGTTAGATGTACTTCACTTACTCTATCTCTGACCAATTGGAAGGGTCCTTGGCAGATAAAAAAAGTAAACAGTTTAAAATTTTACTGTCTCTCTATTGTCAATTATCATCATCCCATAGACCTTTCTTTTGTATTCCTCATTTCCCTTATATACTCTGCCTTTAAAATAAATCTTTACTGTTATCCATATTTTTCTCTATTGGCCTCATGTCATTCAGTTTTAGCATTATTCTTACAGGAAGATGTTATGCTTTTGTATCCTGCCATCTTCTGCATGTGTTCTTTTAAGTCAAATTGTAGAGGACCATGGGAAAATGCATTTAGAATTGGAAGGAATTTTGGAGGTTTTCTATCCTCCCTGACCACTATTGTACAAATAAAGAAACTGAGGCCCAAAGAGGTGAACTTAAGTTGGTTGATGAGTTATTTGTACATTAATGTTAGTTTCTTTAGACAAATCTTTTTCCTCCTCACAGAAATTGTTTCTCATTGCATCTTTATATTTTTTCATTCTAAGGAGCTTTTTCTTATCCACCCAAAGAAGACTTCCCCTGGAGTGTTTTGGGCAATGGGACCCTTTGAAATCTGTTCTTCCAAATTATCTGGTACAAGTTAAGACAATTTCCATATGAGATAGAATAGCACTAGCTACATTAGTGCCCCAATTTTTCTACATTCCCACCAATATTTTTTATTTTCCTTTTCTGTCTTATTAGTCAATTTAATGTGCGTTAAGATGGTACTATAGAATTGTTTTAATATAAATTTCTCTAATCAATAGTGATTTAGAGTCTTTAAAAATATGATTATAGATAGCTTTGATTTCCTCATCTGAAAACTGCTCGTTCATATACTTTGACCATTTATTAATTGAGGAATGACTCATTTTTATAAATATGACTAAGTTTCCTACATTTTCCCAACAATTCTCATCATTCCTACCTCAACCACCAACTTGTTGCTTCAGAGCATCAGATAGAAAATAGAATTTCATATTATTGGGTCCTTCACCTTTTAAAGGTTGGGGTGATTATTAACGCAGGAAAAACAATTATTTGCTATTTTCCCTTTGACAGAAGGAGATTTCTAGCAGATGTCTGAACAGTTGAAATTTTTTATCATTGTATTATCCTTCTAGGATAGACTTGTGATTAGTTTTCCAAAGTCTTCACTCATTTCCCTTTTCCATCCTGGTGTTCTGATATACATTCTAATTGTGCTTCTTTAAAATAAAATATAAATTTAAATGCAAAATCCATATGCCACAACATTATGGCTTCTGCATTATACTGAGCAGAATTAATCAATTAGGATTTATTAAGTGCCTATGTGTGTGTGTGCATGCATGCATATGTGTGTTCATGCATGCTTATACCACTGTGTTGGCGACTCAGGTACAAAATACAAGAGTGAAACAGTTTTTGTTCTCAATAGACTTACATTCTTTTGAACTAAGAAATGGAAAGTGAGAAAGTTTAAGTTGGCCTTAAGCCAATTATTTCTTCCAACAAAATTTATTTCTGTGATAGATTATTTAATAATGATGAAGTTTCTGCTTTAGAAAGAAACAGTCCAAAGCTATATCAGGAAAATAAAGAGAATGATTTTCTATAAAATATTTTAATCAACGTCCACAGTGTTACACATGACTTATTCAAGACCTATCAAATTATTTTTCTTCAATGCCTGTCTTATCATCATTTTCTGTTTTTGTAAAGGTATGAATTTTCTATGACAAAAATATAAATTTTACATAACCAATTCTGGATTCCCATCTTTTTTCCACAAGAAGTTTAAATACTCAGGTTCCTTACAACTGGATTTTATTTATCCTGGTATCTGTGTCCCTTCCTATCTAACTCTACACAGTTGATATGAACCAAGAATTCTCTAATTTGAATGTTGGTAAAGAAGTTGTAAATGGGAACTTACAACATCACCTACCTAGGATTTTAAAATTAATATGTTTCAGGATTGTTCTATTGTTGTTCATGGTGGTTTGATAAAGGAAAGAAAAACTAAAAAAAAATCCTCCCCATCTTCTGCCCCCATCAAACATCTGAAGCCTTTCATTTCTGACCCTGAAAAATCTGCACAAAATAAGCAAATAACAAGTATTTCTTAAATACCTACTGTATTATATTACAGGATTTTTCCCGTGTTATCCTGGAATATAAAAACAAAAATGATACATTCCTGGTCCTTAAGTAGCTTACATGCTTTTAGGAAGATAGACTATATTTTAGCAATAATATATAATTGGGGGACTTACTAAGGATTCGAGTCCATATGACCATGGCTAAAGCTTAGGACAGTGCCTGGCATACAGTAGGTACTTGATTAATATTGCTTGCTTGCTTTAATTGAGTTCCACATGGACTTTGGAGCATGTATAGACATTCTATAACTGGTTCTGGTCTGCTAACCATTTGTTGAACAAAACAGACTTCTGACTGGCTTCGGAAACAGAACTGGGGTGCATTTACTAGGTAGTCAAAGTGAGCCTCCCACTTTTTCCATATTAGTTAAGTTTGAGTGAGAAAGACTTGCTATAACCCTCTGGTTGGAGAGTTTCTCTGGCCCTCTCAATCTGGGGCCAAGATAGAGCCCACAAATACGGACCTCTTTTGTTCCTTCCTGCTTCAAGGTAAAGGAGTATTGGGGAGGTCTACAATCTCCTAATCTTCAAAAAATTGGAATTGTGATTTCTAGGTGTCCGGGGGCTAACTTCTGTAATAGGATTCCCTGGAGCCTAAACATGGGGGGGTTGCAGTAGAGGTGCTGAAGAGTTTGACCAGCTTAATCTTGGTCAGCAATATCCTAGAAAGAAGGCTCATAGGCTCATCCATTGGATTTGGCAGGGGTAGCAAATACCTTGTAGCAACCACTTTTGGTTTGAGTCCACTCTCCCCAGGGATTGAGATAAGAAGTGTGTTCCCCAGGTGTTGGTGGGATACATTTGTAGTTCTATCTATCTGTTCTCAGGAAATATCTCTGTGTAAAAGTTGATGTCAATTGCTTAAATGATACTGGGATATTCTTGGTATAGGGGAGGGGTCAGAGGCTTGAGGGCTTGAGGCTAGAGAAAATTACCATAACCTTCAGAGATATAACCTGAGGATACAAAGCCAGCCTAGCTCTGGGAACCTACCTGCTAGTTTTCATTGGAGAGCAAGTCCAGAGTCTCACAGTATGTGGGACCTCATCTGGAAAAAAAGTTGGGCTTTGACAACAGTGGAGATTATCCAGAGAGAGTCTCCACCTGGAACTTTTCACTTCTGGATACCCTAGTTTTAGGGATCCACTGGAAAAAAAAATTAGTAAAAATGTTTTTTCTCTTGCTTTAAACTATAATTTGTATAGTTAGTTTTCTGGTTTGTTTCCCTCATAAGTTAGATTCCTTTTCAGATTTTTTTTTGGGGGGAAGTAGCATTTTGCATTTGTTGAATATTTAAGTACTAATACTTGATGTATTTCTAAATCCTGTACTGAAGCTAATATGAGAAGTAAGGACTTTGTATCATTAACATGCTAGTACCTAAGAGATAAATTTTTCTTTTTGAGTTTAAACAGACCTAGACTGCTTGCCTTATCCTGAGATCCTTATGCTCTGCAGGTCTACTTATTCTCCAGAGATACTCCTTTCTTTAGGTATCTAGACCCTTAGTTTGACAGAAATGTCACCTCTTTCACTTGGCCTATACAGACATATAATCAAGATAATAACACTGCTAATTACTGTTGTTATGAACAGATGATTGTGACAGCATTATTAAAAGTCAAATAGTTCACAAATTAAAGTCAATGCATATTAAAATTTAACTTTCCTATGAATCAAGTTCCAGAATTTCAAAGCAAAAAGTCTTTTTGTGAACATAATAAATCTGAGAACCTTTATTAGAGGAGAAAGAATCCATCTGCTCAATTTTTCTTATTATTATAGGGTCAGGTTTATTCAGTGCAACTCAATAGATACATTATTTTAGAATCAGACAAGCTAAGTAGAGTTTACTCTTAGCAACTAACTTTTTTCATAAATTGGAAACTGTCTAGGAATTCATGAAAAATTCTAAATCAAACTAAAGACAATTTTCAGAATCATGAGATTATTCAACAGATATATACAAAAGTAACAAAGAGAATGACAAAGATATTCCAAAAAAACTTTTTTTCGGGATTTCTATGTATCATAAGACAGAGCAGACCAATGCCTGTCCTTTCTCAGATAACTCCTTATTGTCTGAATCAAAGTGGAGAAGGAAATACTTTAATATATAAAACTGAACAGTATGCCAAAACCTTATTTTAGTCTATAACTCTGTCTTTCTAGGTTTAACTTGAGTTTGCTAAACCTTTGATGAAAGCAATTAACAGTGAAAATTTAGCCTGAGTTCCATCTCTCAGAATTTTTCCTGCTCAATCCCAGATGGGAACAATGAAAAGAATTAAAGTGCACCAAAGGGAAAAGGATGAGCATCAAAGGTCAGCAATGAACCCCCAAACTAGCTAATCACTTTCCAAACAAGAATATAGTCAATATGGCTATATAAAATGTATTTTGTATCTTTAGCTTGAGGGAATTCTCCAATCTCACTAAGGTTTATTTGTTACAATAGTTCTATTAAGCCAGTCTGTTTTAATCCCACTGAGACAAAACAATAAAATAAAATGTTTCAAAGATAAATCAGTGAAAAGCAGTTCAATCAGGCAAATTTTTGCAACCTAGCATTTACTATCTGAATTGCAAAAGAATAAATTGGCTGAACTTTTTCCCCCCTTTTCCTAAAAACCTCTTACTTAATGTAGAATAAAGGAGTTCTGTGGGGCTCTAAGGAAGAAAAATTGTAATGTATTCAAATAAAATATTACATACAGAAGAATTATGTGGAAAATATTTCCCATTTTCTCATTTCATTGAAACATACTGAAGAGATCAAATGTATCTTAAAAAAATTTTTTTCTATACATAAAAATTGAAATTTGTTCATTTTAATGTATTTTGCTATACCACTGAGATAAGGCCTTTATAATGGAATCTGAAGACATTTGAAGAAAATTTATATTAAGCTCCTACCCTAATGTCCCATCATGTCTTGGGAGATGTTTCTTGCTCTAAAAGCTTTTCATTAAATAGATGCAACTGTATTTACTTAACAATAGTTTGGGATTTGTCCTGCCAAACTGTAAAAGATCTGAATGTGTAGCTTGTTTGAATATATTTATTTGTTTGTTTTCTCCCTCCTTGGATTGTGAAGCAGGGTTTATCTTTTGTCACTCCAAGGCTTAGCACAGTGTCTACAGGCACTTAATAACAGATCTGGCTGTATCACTTCTTTATTCAATAAAATCCAGTGGTTACCTATTGCCTCTCAGGTCAACTATAAACTCTTCTGTTTTGAATTTAGAGTCCTTCTGTAATGGTAATGGAATTTGAAGATCCCCTTGTATTGGCAAGCTAACAGGTACTTAACACTTGGTTTTGGGTTAAGTGTTAAGACCCAGAGCTTGTGAATCCCACTGTGGGATGGACTTGTTGACATGATGAGAAGGGGCTCAACAGGGAGGAGCTGGTCCTGTGTATAGGGAAAAGCCCAAGCTGAGAGGGGCCAGAACTTCTAGGAGTAGCATCATGGAGGTGGAGAGAGAGAGAGAGAGAGAGAGAGAGAGAGAGAGAGAGAGAGAGAGAGAGAGAGAGAGAGAGAGAGAGAGAGAGAGAGAGAAGTGCTGGAATATGCTGAAGACTTCTGAGAGCCAGCCAGACCTGCCCAGGACGTTTGAGGGCCGGTTGGAGCAGCCAAGAACTGAGAAAGCATGACTGTGATGCCAGCACTTTGTCTGTCTGTTTTGATGTTACTTTGTCAGATTCGTTTGTTGACAGAGGTCTCAGACCTTGTTGTTGGGTCTAGGTTGATTTCACAGGCAGAAAGTGAATTGATGAGGACAATGGCAATGTTTATGAATGTTATTGTGGCTTTGTTAAGCTTTGTCTTCCCAGGAACAGAAACT
Source organism: Gymnobelideus leadbeateri (assembly GCA_011680675.1). NCBI lineage: Eukaryota > Metazoa > Chordata > Mammalia > Diprotodontia > Petauridae > Gymnobelideus > Gymnobelideus leadbeateri. The sequence continues at coordinate 243,923 of WOXC01012034.1, forward strand.
GTGGAAAGGAGAACCATGGAAGCTGAGAATCTGCCTCAAGTCAAGATGAAAAGACCTCTCCTGGGGTGGCTAGGTCATGCAGTAAATAGAGCACCAGCCCTGGAGTAAGAAGGATGTAAGTTGAAACCCGGCCTCAGACACTTGACACACTTACTAGCAGTGTGACTTTGGGCAAGTCACTTAACCCCAACTGCCCTCCAAAAAGGAAACAAAAAAAAAATAAGAAGAAAAAGGAAAGACCTCTCCTCGGATACTTAATGCTGACTGATGATATTGTAACCTACTTGTGACCTAGGGGTGGATGGCCTTTGTACTTTGTGACTGACTAAATGAATGCATTTTGTTTAAGAAGGAAGACTTTTGATTGAAGAGATTAAGATGGTGTGACCTAGGGGTGGACTTTGTGATTGACTAAATGAATGCACCTTGTTTAAAAGGGAACTTTAACCTTTGCATTTGTGATTAAATTGAGGACTTAATAAATGATTCAGTTACTAAATGAATATACTTTGTTTGAAACTATGTAACCACTTTGGTGAAAACTATGTGGCCATTTTAGTGTTAAGTTGTTGAGTTGTGACATGGTGAATGTTGTATTTTGATTTTCTGTGAATGTTTTACCTTAATTTGTTACTATGCTTGTAATCAGAACTTTGAAAGCTGTTCACAGAAGCAGCTCTACACCTTCACAACCTGGTTCTAACTTACCTTTCAAGCTTAACACATTATTCCCCTAAACATACATTACAAACCAGCCAAAGTGTTTCTCATTCATGTCACTCCATTTCCCCTCTATAAGCCTTTTTTACAGACTGTCCTTTATACTTGGAGAATGCACTCCTTCCTTATCACTTATTAGATTACCTAGTTTCCTTTCAGACCCCCCTGAAGTCCCACCTTCCATATGACAATTCTCCTACTTTTGTTCTTTTGTATATTGCTTATACAATATACCTATATGCACACATGCTATCTCACCCAAAAGAAGTAAAGCTCCCTGAAGACAAGGTTCATTTCACTTTTATGTGCTTGACACATGTTTGAAACTCAATAAAAAAAATTTGTTGATTGGTTGATCACTCTAAGCCTTAGTTTACTCATCACTAAAATGGTGTGCTTAAACTGGATGACATCTAAAATTCCTTAGAGTTGAATGTTAAAATTGTTTGTAGGCTTGATGGAATCCTAATAAAATTGCCCCCAGCCCCAGTATTCTCACTTTATTACGTTTCCAGCCCCACTGAACAGCAGCCCACTGTACCTACCTAACCCCCTCCCCATCCCAATTCTTTATATATGCCTGACTGCTCACTGGAACACACAGGTATGTCCCTAAACTTAGTTCCCACAGAAACAGCAAGTGTGTCCACGTGATAGGAACCCAGCTACTGCCTCTACCTGGTCACTTCCCCTAGACCCATTCCCACAGAAACAGATGTGTTCTTGTATTCAATCACAATCACATCATCCATCTGGATCAGACAGAACCACAATAGCTAGCCGGGTGGAGGGCAGTATGACCACAATGTTTAATCACCAAACCATAGATGGGACCCTTTCTCCATTACCTAATCCCTTAACAAACTCCTCCTGCCTTTTTCATATTCCTCTATTCTATGTAATTTTTTAAAATTAAACAACTGCTTTATTAACTTCTGTTTTACATCATTCATTTCCGCAAGATTTTGAGTTACAATCATTTTCCCCCTGTTGTTCCCCTACCCAACCTCCCAGAATAGCAGTCCCACAAGATATCGCTTCCTCCAATCTGCTCTGTCCCATACCTTTTCCCATACCCCCTTCGACTTTTCCATTAGAGGAAGGTGAATCTTTGTGTCCCAATGCCTGCACATCTTATCTCCCAATTATAAGCAAAAGAATATTAATAATAGTATTTATATATATTTGAAACATTTAATGTTAAGACCTCGACTTTCAGATCCATTTCCTTCTTCCCTTGTCACCCATTCCCTCTGGGGAGATAAGTAATTCAGTATACGTTGTACATGTCTAGCCATGCAAAACATTATCATAGTAGATATATTGTGCAAGGCTGCTTACAATTCCCTCCCACTCATCCCACCCCCCACCTGGTCCATTCCCCACATGATCCTGTCCCTCTTCTATAGTGGGTACTTCCAACCACCCCTCCCCCCAAGGATGCCCTCCCATCCATCTTCCCTCCTCTCATCCCCCTTCCCCCTATTCTGCTGCAGGTTGAGATATCCCATTTAGTATGTATGTCATTCTCTCCCTGAACCAAATTCAATGAGAATGTGGTTTTACCTTTTTTGCCTTCCTATTCTCCCCCTCCCTTGCAACCACTTCCCCTTGCTTCTTCTACATGGGATAGTTTACCCTACCCTGTCTCTCCCCATCACCTCTTGCCACTTTCCTCTCTCACCTCATAATTTCATCCCTTGAGTATTCTCCCTTCCCAACAAATTCAACCTATGCCCTCTATCCATATATAACTATAACCATCTACACACACATTCACATATGTACTCATATGACCACACACCCTTCTTCCATTATTTTCATAGTGAGAAAGATATCATCAGTCACAGTTATTGCTTTTCCCTATAGGAATGTAAATAGTTCAACTTTGATAAGTTCCTTTTGATTTCTTTTCCTGATTACCTTCTCAGGCATCTCTTCCTTCTTGTGTCTGGGTGTCAAATTTTCTATTCAATTCTGGTTTTTTCCTCAAGAATGCTTGAAAGTCCTCTATTCCACTGAATGACCATATTTTCCCCTGAAACAAGATACTCAGTTTTGCTGGGTAGGTGACCCTTGGGTTCATTCCCAGTTCTTTTGCCCTCTGGAATATCATATTCCATGCCCTTCGATCCCTCAGTGTAGAAGCTGCCAGGTCCTGGGCTATTCTGATTGTGTTTCCACAATATTGAAATTGTTTCTTCCTGGCTGCTTGTAGTATTTTCTCCTTGATCTGGGGATTCTGGAACCTGGTTATAATATTCCTGGGAGTTTTCTTTTGGGGATCTTTTTCAGGAGGTGATCTGTGGATTCTTTCAACATCTATTTTGCCCTCTGGGTCTAAAACATCAGGGCAATTTTCCTTGAGAATTTCTTGAAGGGTGATTTCTAGGTTCTTTCTTTGATCATGGCTTTCAGGTAGTCCAATAATTTTTAAATTGTCTCTCCTGGATCTATTTTCCAGGTCAGTGGTTTTTCCCATGAGATATTTCACATTGCCTTCTAATCTTTCATTTGTTTGGTTCTGCTTAACAGCATCTTGATTTCTCATAAAGTCACTAGCTTCCATTTGCTCCAGTCTAACTCTGAAGGAATGAATCTCCTCAGTGAACTTTTGAGATTCTTTTCCATCTGGCAAATTCGACTTTTTAAGGCATTCTTCTCCTCATTGCCCTTTTGGGCCTCCTTTGCCATTTGAGTTAGTCTATTTTTTAAGGTGTTGTTTTCCTCAGTCAAGCTGTTGACCCTCATTTCATACTTTTCCTGCATCCTTCTCATTTCTCTTTCCAATTTTTCCTCCACTTCTCTTATTTGATTTTTAAAGTCCTTCTTAAGGTCCTCTCTGGCCTGCAACCGGCTTATGTTTTCCCCTGGGGCTTTTGGAGCAGGACTTCTTACCTCACAGTCCTTTTCCCGCTCTATGCCCCCACAATAGGAGTCTAGTGTTGCATTTTTCTGTTTCCTTTGCCTTGGCATGTTGCCACTTAATTGCTTGGCTTTTGGGCTTGTTGCCACACTATGGCTTTAAGGCCAGCTAGAGGAATTTTCGTCCTGAACGTGTGGGGGGCAACTTCCGTTTCTGGAAAACTGTAAACCCACCCACGACTTCCACCCTAGATCACAATCCAGATCCAGGGAGGTTAAAGCAAGAGCAATTACCCCCCAAGACTGATCGCTGGATCTCCCTATGGTTCTGCAGGCTGGGAGCTGCAGCTGCCTCTGAAAACTACAAAATGGTGTGTCTCCTCAGCTGCTTCTAGCCCCCAGGGAAGAAGCTGACACATTCCCCAAATACAGGTCCCAAAGTCCATAGGACACTAACCTCTTACTTTGTCCTAGGAATGTCTATGTTGATAATTCTGGAGTCACCAGAGCTACTGGTGTTTTGGGGTTCCTCCAGCCAGCTGTTGGCCCTGGCGCCCTGGGGCTAAAACCTCGGCTCATGGGGACCTCAGCTCTGGCTCGGCTCGGCTTCCTGCGCTCTGCGTGCTGCAGGCTTCCAGACCACTGCACTGGTCCCTGCGCTGGTCCTTCCTGCAGGGCTGCTGGGCTGTCCTCAGCGGGAGGTTAGCTTCTCTGTGTCGTTCTGTGGGTGCTGGGGCTCCAGAAGTTGTTCAGAGTCCCCTTTTACATAGTTTGGGGGGAATCTGGGGGCAGAGTGGCTTGGATGAGCTGTTTCTACTCCGCCATCTTGGCTCCGCCCACTATTCTATGTAAATTTTGATTATGCAATTGCATCTTTACCCTATAAAAATCCATCTTGCTTTTTCTGAAGTTGCTGGTTCTTCTTGGAACTTTAGCCAGCTTCATGAGAGGCAAAAATCTCAATAAATGCCTATACTTGGATTAGAGGTAGTCTGACTCTCAATAAATGCCTATACTTGGATTAGAGGTAGTCTGACTCTGAATGCTTTGAGACAGTTCCACCACAACGCATCATACGTAGGCAGAGCCCCCACTGCAACAGTTTTTGGCGTCCCTGGGTTTAAACTGCAACAGGATGACCTAGAAACTTAACCAAAATTCATAACTGCATTTCTATGTGAAAACAGGCTCTAAGTTTTGAACAATAATCAGGAAGATATGAGTTCAAATATGAACACAGACACTAGTTGTGGGACCCTGGACAATTTACTTAACTTCTGAATGTCTCAGTTTCCTCAGCTGTGAATGGGTAAATTGTGAATAGGTAAAATAATAGCATTTATTTCCTAGAGAGGATCAAATGAGACAATATTTGTAAACCACTGAGCACTACTATGTAAACCTGGGGCATAATAGGTCTTACTAAATGCTTTTCTCCTTCCCCTTACAACTTTTAGAACACAGTTCTCATAAGAAAGCTATGTAAATATAATGATTAGTAAACATATTTATAAATTAGGCTTATTGTGCCTATAAATAAGACATAAACATACTTCCTCCACATTTATAAATAAGAAGTATATTACACAAGCAACTCAAAAATAAAGAGCAAATATGAGCCCACTTCTGTTGCTGGTGTAAGCTACTACCATCTGTTAGTGGATCATAGGTCTTTATGAAACAATTTTAGTTGTTTTATTCAAAATCCTCCAGTTGACATGTTATAATGTAGATTTTAAAAATGTGCATGTGCACACATGCACACACACACACACACAAACATTACCATCAAACTCATTCTTTCCATCTTATCAACTTTTTTGGTCTCTCTTGGCAAATAAATCCTTTTTAGGTGACAATGAATGATACCGGTGAGGAAAAAACAATTCAGTCAATAGCTATTAGTATTACCTTCATTTATCAGTGACCCTCCTTTGGGAACAGCTAACCCAAGAACAAGAAAGCTTCACCTTTATGGGTTCATTTACATCTCCAGTCTTGTTCAAAGGCACTTCCTTTTCTCATCTGACTATACAGAAGATACTATATAGATCTGATTATATAGATCGTATTTTAAACTCAGTTCAGTTCCTACTTCTCTGATGAAGCCTTCCCTCATTTGAAGAACCTATTCTCCAAAGGAATCAGGAAACACCTCTATTAGTACCATTCTTTAGTCTTATAAATTTATACAAATACGTATACATGACACTGGGCATCTGGACACAGCTGAGATTCAAATCAGGAAGATCTGGATGTGAATCTGGAAGCTAAGGTGGTCAAATCATGGTAGCATTTCTGAGCCTCTGTTTCCTTATCCATAAAATGATAATAAAAACATTACAAACTGTACCTACTTTCTAAGGTTGTTGGCAAGGCTATATGAAATAATACATGAAAATTGCTTTGCAGACTTTAGAGCAATACGTCAATGTCAGCCAAGAGGCAGTAAGGGGTAGTGAGTAGACAGCCAGCCTTTGACTCAGCTTTATATCTTGCCTCTGGCATGTGGCTAAAGGCCAAATCGTTTGACCTCTCTGTGCTCCAGGCGAAGACTAAAAGTTACAGGTAATATGCATTAACAGATTAGCTGTCAGATTCCTAAGTGGAGATGGAGCACCCAAATAGATGAAATCCTTGGTTTGGGCCCAACTAAGCATATGGAGATCAGGTATTATTAGTACTACAGGCAGTTAGGTTAGAGTACTGGGCTTGGAATCCAGAAGACTCCTTTTCCTGAGTTCAAGTCCAGCCTCAGACATTCACTATCTGTTTGACTCTTGACAAGTCACTTAACCCTCTTTGCCTCAGTTTCCTCATCTGTAAAATGAGATGGAAAAGGAAATGGCAAACATTCCAGGAGAAATCCTTTCTAAGAAAATCCCGAATAGGGTCATGAAGAGTCAGACATGACTGAATAATGACCCAATAACAACAAACAAATAAATATCAGATACCATTAGTATTGCTATTATCTATGGCTCATTAAGGACTACATTAAGGACTATATCTCCCTCTGATGTGTAGCAATGCTTGGAAAGCATGTCCTTCTTCCCCCATCGGCAATCCCCTAGATGTTTTGGGAAGCAGTCCAGTGTAATTTTAATAACTCCACCCAGCAATTCCAAAGGGAATCATAGGGAATCAAGAGATAAAGAGGAAGAGATTTAGACACTCTTGCAAGCTTCTAGACCCTTGGGGAAACTTATATAAATGGCTACTGAAGTGCCTTCCAACTCTCAAATTCTGTGGTTTTGTGGAGGCATATTCTCCAGGTAAAAGGCAAAGAGGAAGACATTAGACTAGAAAATTCACCTTGTATTAATGTACTATTAGCGATATAGAACTGACAGAATATATGAGATGGCAAATGTTGTTATTGTTTTAATCTCTGGGAAAACTTTCATGAGAAGCTAGAGGGAAGACTTCAGAAACAGAGGCCTCTTTAATTTTAATGCTATCTACAGCAATAACAGGGACTCAGAGAAGAAGGGCGTTTGCCAGGAAAGGGAATGAACTCAGTTTTATAGAAGAAATGGGAGAACTTTAGGAGGAGTGAACTACAGGTAGGCCACCACATTATGAAAGATAGTAGAAAGGAGAACAAAGGGAATGGGGCAACAAGTAAAGGTTGGCAACATCTTCAGGGAAGTGACCAAAAGAGTAAATCGGGGACAAAGAGCCATTGGCTACTGAGCTGCAGGCAGAGTTCAGGGCTATGCAGATAACTAAAAGCAGCTACAGAGTAGGGTACTGGTCATGAGTGAATATGAACATCAGGATGGGACCATGAAGAGCCTCCGTAGGTGACATGTCTTGAGAAGCCACTCTAGAGGTAACATCTGCTGAGCATACCCATAAGAAGCTGAGCTTACTGGGGGTGGCTAGGTGGCACAGTGAGTAGAGCACTGGCCCTGGAGTCAGGAGGACTTGAGTTCAAATCTGACCTCAGACACTTAACACAAAAACTAGCCTGTGACCTTGGGCAAGTCACTTAACCCCAATTGCACTCCAAAAAAAAAAAAAAGGCAAAAATAAAAAGTTGAGCTTACCTCTGGGAAAGAATTGCATACTCCTGAAAGTTGATTTTTTTTCCTATGAGTTCTGATAAAAATTCCATTTCCCAGACTTTTTTAAAAAGACTCTCTCTCCCAACCAGAAAATTGAATACCTCCCCTAGAACTACCTTGGGCTCAGATAGACCAGCTTTGGCTTTATCTTGCTCAATTTCAGGCCTCCATAGTATGTACTGATATCTTCAGCTGTATCACCATACATGTGTACCCTAATAATCCAACTCCCTTTTCAGTTCCTGTTTATTTGCTGTCTTCCCCCATTAGAATGTTAGTTCCTTGAAGGAAGAAACTCACTCTGTTTTCTTTTACTTGTATCCTCAGAGCTTAGTTCAGTACTTGCCATGGAGTAAATGTTTAATAAATGCTTTGTCACTGATTTGCAAATAAACTTGTTTATTCTTTGAGCCATGTGGCAACACAAAGGGTTGCATCAGATAGGAAGTTCTTAGTTTATCTGGATGGGGACAATAAGCCATAGAAGTACACTTTCAAATGAACGTAAACCCTTTATAAGAACACAGTGTCTTTCACACAGTAGGCATATGATATTTATTAAGTGAGCTAAATTGAAGGGAACCAACACAAAGGTTACAATTCTGTTTCAGATAATACATAAAAATACCACAATAAATATAAATACATATAAAACTATTAATAAATATAAAAAATAATACATATAAATATTTATATATACATACATGCACTAATCATGCTTGGATTATATAGTAATTATCACAAGGATATTTCATATTTGCATTGTACTTTAAAGTTTACCAAAAGCTTTCTTTATAGCAGCCCTATAAGATGCATAGCCCAACTATTATTACTATTTTACAGATAAGGAAACTGAGAATCAAAAGTTTTGATTTACTTATGGTTACATAAATAATTGCCAGAGATTGAATATCAACCCACTTGTCATCTCTAAATCCACAGTTCCTTCCACTATGAATTTTTGGTGTTTATTAGTCTTCTTTCTCTAAGTAATCCACAAATTCCTTAAGGTCAGGGACCATGCTCAAATATGGTCCCCCAAGAATCATATGAACTATGCAGAGGAAACAGTTTTCTTTAGTTAATAGGGTAGGACCCTCTCAATTTAAAACTGACTCTTTCTGGAAAAACCACATTCATTGACTTTCAGACCTATCAGGGCTTAGAATAGATGATAAGATATTATTTCACCCTTTAGAGAAGAGTTGAGAAACAAGTCCTAGTGATCTGAGAGGCAGATATAGAAGGGAGGATTTCAAGTGAGGTCTTTCTTCACCTTACTGTCTTAACCCTCCCAATAAGTGGGAGAAGAGGTTAGTTTTACTCTCATGCTTTCTCTGCCAACCTTGAATTCTTTTCCCTCCAAATGAGTAGGAGGGTAGATATTTGACTCTACTCCTGCGCTCTCCCTCTCCCCTCTCCTCTGACCTGACAGTCAGAACAAGAGATACTCTTTATCTCTGCTCTCTTTATTCTACCTCCCTTCCCTTCCAGAAAGCCAGAGGGGCAGAACTCTTTCTGTGCTGCTACTTCTCTTAGCTCCTGCCAAGGGGCATGGCAAGACCTGTCGGTCAGAGGACAGGTATTAATTAACAAGCTATTGCCCTTTCTTTTCAGAAATAATTGTCTTTTTGAAGCACCCACTTTTGAAAAGGGACAGGATCAAGATAGGGAGTGGACAAGGTGGAAGGTGGGATGGAAGAGAGGGAAATATAGTCAGTCTTTTACAATATATCTACTAGGGTAATGTTTCGCATAGCTACATATGTACAGCATATACTGAGTTGCTTATCTTCCTTTTAAAATCAATTTTAAAATATATATATAAATACTATGATTAATACTATTTTGCATATAATTGGGAGATAAGATGTGCAGGCAATGGGGTGTGGGGATTCACCTCGCCCTATTGGAAAAGTTGAAGGGGGTATGGGAGAAGAGATGGGAGAGAACAAATTGGATGAGGGGATATCCTGTATGACTGTTATTCTGGGGTGGTGGGTAGGGGAAAATGGGGAAAAATGTAACTCAAAATCTGATGGAAATGAATGATGTAAACCAGAAGTTAATAAAACATTTGGGGGAAAAAAAAGAAATACTTGTCTTTTTTAGGATTCTTATTAGATAAGAGTAATCTTTTATATATTTGTGCTTGTACAAAGTAATGAGTTCCCCAGTAGTCAAAAGACATTTTTAGGCACCTACTTGTTTCATGTGCTTTAGTGACAAAGTTTAATATACGATGGGTGTGAATGTTCACTATTGATAGTATTCTGATAATGTTCACTGTGTGATAGTATTTATTAAACACTTCTCTTATGCAAAATTGTGTTCAGTTTCTTAGCATTCTATTGGCCAATGTAAAGGAGATCCTGAATATTTGGGATATGACAGTTCTAGTAAGATATGGCAGAAGATTTAGTTGTTGTTTATTGTTCTGTTATTTTTCAGTAGTGTCCAATTCTTTGTGACCACATTTGGAGTTTTGTTGGCAAAAATACTGGAACAGTTTGCCATTTCCTTCTCCAACTCATTTTACAGATGAGGAAACTGAAGCAAACAAGGTTAAGTGACTTGTCCACGTTCATATAGCTTATAAATATCTGACACTAGATTTGAACTCCAGAAGAGGAATCTTCCTGTTTCCAGGCTCTGAACACTATCCACTGAGCCACCTAGCCACAAAGGACTTTTAAAAATATCTCCTCTTTACTCTCTAAGTAGCTGGTAAGCAAAAGGCTCCCTCTTAATAACTCTAAGGGAACTTAAGAATGAAATTTTAAAACATGACTTTTAAAAAACAGGATAGAAAAATATGTACTTTAGATGATTTTAAAGTAAAGGGACAGAACAATTTTGAAACTTACATACCTTTCCAGCTTTAGTATTCTTTTTTTTTAAAGTAACTGGGGTTAAGTAACTTGCTCAAGGTTACATGGCCAGTTATTTTTGGGTGGGTATTAAGTATCTGAGGCCAGAACTGATCCTGGGTCCTCCTGACTCTGAGGCTGGCGCTCTTACCTCACTGCGCCATCTAGCTGCCCCTTTTAGTTGTCTTTATTCTAAAGAACGTCTAACATATCACTAATGCTGAATCAAATAATTCAGTTCTTTGATTTTGGCATTCCTAGGATCCAATTCCTATGTTACACATAAGCACTCCCTTTGCTGGTCTAAAGTTTTCTTAGTATCAACTAGAATCACTATCACTTTTGTTGTTGTTATAAGTGTATAATATTGATATGGAACAACTTAGCATGCATTTATACAATGGACTGCCATTACCATTACAATGGATATCTTTAAATAAGACTTAGGATAAGCAATCATGAGAAAGTATATATTTTTCTTAAACCACTTAAAACACTGCTTGAAGGCAGTAGCTGTCTCTTAGCTGCTACAAAGCAAATTAAACCTCTGTTACTGTCCTGAGTGAGCAGCAGGTATTCTTTCTCAGGCAGAAAGTGTTAAATAATAGAACAGTGGGTGCTGCATACATGCTTGGGGCAGATGTTTCTAATCTCTTAATTTCTTAGTTGATTTTGACAATCTCAGACATTTCCTTTTGCTTTTTACAGATACATATTTTCTTTTAAATAAGTCTTATTTTTCAATTCATCAACTAACATGAATATCTCAAGGAAAAATTATGGGAGGTCTATAATAAAGCAATTACAAGGGCTCTACTATTATGTAAGGAAATCAGTGAGTGGCTGAAGGCTACAAAGGATGCTGCCACCAAAAAGATAATTAAATTGGCCTGTTACATTTATTTTTATGTTTTACTTCACTTTGCAAATTCCAACTTTCCTCATTTGTTCTAAGGGAAACTTCTATGTGACTAGCAGCAAGATGATCAGGCTAAAAATAATGGGGATAACACGAGGAATCATGAGAAATGTGGGAAGCTGATGTAGGGAGGAGAGGAGAACCAGAAAAACAATGATCACAACAATGAAAAATGAAGAGTGCTAAAATTAAACCAAATGCTGAATTACTCTAATGACCAATCTGGGTCTCAGGTATGCTACATAAAAATATCCCTATTTTGGTAAGGTGGTTGGCCTAAAAGGTGTCTAAGCTTCTTTTCAAATATGCTTTTCTGTGATTCCATTATTGTAATTGCCAGAAGTTGCAGGATTAGGTATTTGTTCATCAGTTTATTTGATTACATAAAATGGATGTACATAAACACAAAGAACCTCCAGGGTGGCTTCCTGGAGAAGAGGTCATGTCACGTTAATATGTTTAATTTCCTTTTTTGATAGTGTTATTAAATAGAAACATCCAGTAAATATTATAGATACATTTTATCTAGACTTTGATAAAGCCTTTGATAAAGTACCTCTTGCCATTCTTATGGAAAAAATGGAAAGATGTGGGCTATAGTATAGTACTTTTAGAAGGCAACAGAACAGATGGCTGGACTCAAAAGAATTGACAATGATGGTTCAGTATCACCTCATCAGGAAACTTCAAGTGGAGCACATTAGGGAATTTATGCATGGTCCTGCATTGTTCAACATATTTACCAGTATGTTGAATAATGGTACAGATAACATGCTTATTGAACACAAATCTAAGAGGTATAGATGACTAACATAGTGGGATTATGAGAGTCATTCCACAAGTATCTTGAAAGACTAGAATATTGGGCTAAATTTAATGAGTAATGTCTTTCACTTATCATTCATTCATTCATTTATCCAAAAGACATTTAATTGAATATCTCCTATGGGCAAGGGACTAGGCTAAGCATTCATGTAGAGGAAAGACGTTGGATACCTAGACTGGGTTGGGAGACCAGGATTCCAATCCTAGCTCCATAATTAAGTAGGTGGGTGAATTCAGTCAAGTCACCTCTTTTCTCTAGGCATTAGTTTTCTTATCTATAAAAAAAAAAGGCTGACGAAGTAAGTAATCTCAAAGGGAAGTTCTTGCAACTTTAGCATTCTATAATTGTCCCAGATACATCCTATGCCACTGGTGAGTAGAAGATGGCAATGAACATTTTGCTGGCTGGGAAATTATTTAATAAATCTCTTTTTAGCTATTGTTTTCCTACTATAAATTTTTGATACTGTAAAATATATTTTATGAAATTTTTTCATTACTAGTTTTATCTTTAATCCTATTTTTCATAAAAAATGTGAATTAAGAGGAGTTCACTACTGAAATAAATTTCTGTTGAAATCTTTTAAAGATAACAGTAACTTATATCTTGGGTGGGATTTCACAGTAACACAGCATTTTATATACATCACCTCCCTTGCCCCTGAACAATGCTATAATATAGGGAATGCAAGAAATATGAACTACCTTTGCAAAATTTAGGCAAAGAAAACTTAGGTGACTTGCTCAAAATCGTACACAACTAATTACTAACAGAATTGGGATAAAGACTTAGTTTTTCAGTTTCTGAATTCAGGGTGTTCCACCACATCATGTTCTGCCTTTCCTACTGGTTTCTGCTAGATTTGCAAACCTATAGCTTTTAATTTCAGGGGTCTTTCTAAAAAACAACAACAGCAAAAAAAACCCCAAGTGGTTTCATGATTAAAACAAGTGGTAAAGGGAATTAAGTGAGGATAGAACAAAGAAAATATGTATTCAAGAAATCACTTGTATTTGTTTACATAAAGGGAAAAGTCTAAATAAGAGGCAATTCTGGTTAATGGATGCCTGAAAAATTAAATGAAGCAATAGTAAGTCTGTTCTTCAATAAATATACTATTTGGAAACTTTATATTGAACTACAACAATGGGCCTGACTCTATTCTCCCTGGTAATTTATCTGGGCAGCTTTGGAAGCTTCAGTATGAATTTTGGGGATAGAGGAGAGACACTGGACCTGTGATTTCCCGGGTTTAGATGAGGAAACTCCCCCTACAAATAGAGTTCTGCAACAACTTTGCAACTGAACACCATACAGAGTTGCCTAGGATACTAAGGGTTCCAATGCTTTTCAGAGGATCATATGGTCATTGTGAATAAAATGGGGGATTTGAACCCAGATCTTCCTATCCTTGAAGGCCCACCATCTACTATGCCACAATGCCTTTCCTGACTTTTTTAGAGTTTTAACCTTTTTTATTTATTTTATTAAATATGCCCAATTACATGTAAATGTTTTTATTTTTAATAGTATTTTCCCAGTTACATGTCAAGAAAATGTTTAGCATTTTTTGATAAGATTTTGGGTTCTACATTTTTCTCCCTCCCTCCCCTCCACTCTTCTGAAAATGGTAAAAAGTTTGATAAAGTTTATCTGAGGCACTGGGAGAATGTGACTGCTTATATTTACTGAGACATTACTTTTTATGTTATGCATGAAAGAATTATCAGTAGTCCTAACAAATTCTCTTAACCTCTGTACTACTATCAGCAAAAGTCTCTAGTCCCTCTACTAAATTTCTAGGTAGCAAATCTATAAGTAATCGAAATTAAAGTCCTAAACAAAACCCAAACAATATTAGAAGTCAACTCTCAAGTAATTCAATAAATCAGAGTTGTAAGCTACTTGTATGAATAATGTTCCCATTTACAGAAAAAGTGAGTCATTGTTATGTTAATGCATTTTAGTTACCATAGGACTCTCCAACACAGTCTACCAGATGTCTCCTCAATACCCCCTCCTGATATTTTTTTTTCTTTAGTCTGTAACAACACTCTAGAGAAGATCCAGCACATCTTGGAATTTTTCAAAATTATTTATGCGTATGTGTGCATTTGAGTCAATGCCAAGGGCCCAATTACTGAAATCCATATGAGGAGTTTCCTTTGTTTTCAAAATAAGATTCATTTTTGAGTTTATATAACTATATTAGATACAGTAGTTCAATAGAAAAGTCTTTGTTTTTTGTTTTCTTGGAAAAGATGAAAGCATAATCTTACTGTAATGATTTCTATTCTTAGAGTCTACGGGATTTCCTAACTGAAAGCACTTAGTCACCACATTCATTTTGGAAAACTCTTATATGTTAACAAAATTGAACCAAATACACTTTAGCCCCAAAGCTTAGTTTGAATTCTCTGTGGTTATGGGGGGGAGTACATTAATAAATTACAACATGCTTTCTAAGCATTAAAACTAGAGGTTTTATACCTCTAACTGTACACCACAGGTTGTTAACATCTGTGTGTGTGTCCCAGACAATTCTGGTGATCTGATAAAGCCTATGATGTCCTTTTCCAGAATAATATTTTAAATAATTGAAGAAAATGCTCAATTTCAGTAGTAGGTTAGGGAAAATAAAGACGTAATTTTTCCCATCCAAGTTCACAGATTCTCTGAAATCTTTTCATGGATTCACAAGGGAGACTCCAAGTTAAGAACCCTTCCTTTATAACTTCTCTTAGCTACCTCATCATTTCTCAGGTGTTTAACTATAATTTCTATGAAGATGATATGATGGATCTATATAGTGAGTGGAAGTCTCTCTCTCGAGCCTCAGTCCAAGATCTCTGATCTATTACAGACATTTCAAACTGGATATCACAGAGACATCTTAAATTCAACTTGTCTAAAAATGACCTCTTTATCTTTTCCCCTTAGCCCTCTTTTTCCAGACTTCCCTATATCTGCCCTTCTAGACTCTCAAGTTCATAATCTTAAGATTATCCTCAACTCCTCACTCTACCTCACCAAATGTATCCAGTTAATTACCATTTCTACCTTCACATCTCTAGCACACAACCCTATAGCTACCATTTTCATTCAGGTCCTCATCATCTGTTGTCTAGATTACTGACAACATTCTCACAATTGGTCTCCATGCCTCAAGTATTTGACCACTCCGTCCATCCTACACACTGCTGCCAGGGTAATTTTCCTTAACCTCCAAACTGATCATGTGAGTATCCCACTTGCCAAAAATCCTGTGACTTCCTATTGACTCTAGGACAAAATATTCCCTTCTCCCCTATTTAGCTTTAAAGCCCTATGTGACCTGGTCCCAAACTACTTTTTTAGCTTTTGTGGACATTATCCCCTCTCCTACATCACACAATTCAGCCAAACTGGTCTCATCATTCTTCCCTTATGACACACCATCTTTCACACCCATGCCTTTATACAGGCTGTCCCCATTCCTTTAACATACTTCCTTTGGACATCCACTTCCAAAAATCTCTCTCCTCCTATAAGATGCAGCTCATGTTTCCTCTTCTACTAAAGTCTTTCCTCATGCCCTGAACTCTAGTACCATTTTTCTCAAATTACCTTGCATTTAATCGCTTTGTGTGTCTCTATATGTGCACATATACACGTATCTATTCATCTGTAAATTTTATGTTTATGCTCTATGAATTTTATATGTACTTGTCTCCACCATTATGATGTAAACTCATTTCAAATAGATTGTTTCATTCCTTGTACTTGCATCTCCAGTAACCAGAATAATGCCTGACACACAGCAGACACTTAATAAATGCAGTTGATTCCTTATCTATCTTGTAAACCAGACATTTACTAGAGAAATTTGCTACAAAACTTTTTTCTCAACAAATGGGAGATTATTTAATCATTCTAGCTGCATTGATTTAATTAATATTTAGTTTTATTTTAAGTTAATTTTAAAATTTGTTTTTCACTTTAATTTAACAGCATTAAGTTTTAATTTATATTAAAACTTTATTTTTTATAACAAATGCTTTATTAACTTCTGGTTTACAACATTCGTTTACACCAGATTTTGAGTTACAATTTTCCCCCCATTTTTCCCTACTCACCACCCCAGAATAACAGTCCCATAAGATATCCCCTCATCCAATCTGCTCTCTCCCATATCTTCTCCCATACCCCCTTCGGCTTTGCAATTAGGGCAAGGTGAATCTCTGTGTCACAATGCCTGCACATTTTATCTCCCAATTACATGCAGAGTATTAATAATAGTATTTATATACATTTGAAACATTTAATTTTAAGACTTCAAACTTCAGATCTATCTCCTTCCTCCTTTGACACACACTCCCTTTGGGAAGATAAGCAATTCAGTATGTGTTGTACATGTATAGCTGTGCAAAACATTACCATAGTAGATATATTGTAAAAGCCTGCTTATATTTCCCTCCCACCCATCCCACCCCCCACCTGGTCCATTCCCTATTTGATCCTGTCCCTCTTCAAAAGTGGGTACTTCCAACCTCCCCTACACCCAGAATGCCTTCCCATCCATCATACCCCCTCTCATGCCCCTTCCCCCTACTCTCCTGCAGGGTGAGACATCCCATTTAGTATGTATGTCATTCTCTCCCTGAGACAAATTCAGTGAGAATATGGTTTTGCCTTTTTGCCTTCCTGTTCTTCCCCTCCCCTGCAACTACTTCCCCTTGCCTCTTCTACATGAGATAATTTACCCTACCCTGTCTCTCCCCATCTCCTCTTGCCACTTTCCTCTCTCACCTCTTAACTTCACCCCTTAAGTATCATCCCTTCCCACCAAATTCAACCTGTGCCCTCTATCCATGTATACCTGTAAACATATATAAACATATTAACATATGTATTCATATGTCCATATACACGTCTTCAATTATTTTCATAATGAGGAAGGTTTCATCAGACACAGTATTTTTATTCCATGTAGGAATGTAAATAGTTCAACTTTGATAAGTTCCTTTTGATTTCTTTTCCCTGATTACCTTCTTAAGCATCTAGGTGGCGCAGTGAGCAGAGAGCCAGCCCCGGAGCCAGAAGGACCCAAGCTCGGATCCAGCCCCAGACACCCAACATACGAACAAAAGTCCAGCCACATGACACCAGGCAAGTCACCCAACCCCAATTGCCCTCCAAAAAAAAAAAAAGAGAATCATCCCTTCCCATCAAACTCAACCTGTGCCTGCTATCCATGTATACCTGTGAACATATGGAACATATGCCATGTACCCTTCTTCACTTATTTTCATAATGAGAATGGTTTCATCAAACACAGTTATTGTTTTTCCATGTAAGACTGTAAATAGTCCAACTTTGATAAGTTCCTTTTGATTTCTTTTCCTTGATTACCTTCTCAAGCATCTCTTGCTTCTTATGTCTGAATGTCAAATTTTCTATTCAACTCTGGTTTTTTCATCAAGAATGCTTGAAAGTCCTCTATTCCACTGAATGACCATATTTTCCCCTGAAACAAGATACTCAGTTTTGCTGGGTAGGTGACCCTTGGCTTCAGTCCCAGCTCTTTCACCCTCTGGAATATCATATTCCATGCTCTTTGATCCCTCAGGGTAGAAGCTGCCAGGTCCTGTGCTATTCTGATTGTGTTTCCACAATATTGAAATTGTTTCTTCCTGGCTGCTTGGAGTATTTTCTCCTTGATCTGGGAATTGTGGAACCTGTCTATAATATTCCTAGGAGTTTCCTTTTTGGGATCTTTATCATGAGGTGATCTGTGGATTCTTTCAACCTCTATTTCCCCCTCTAGATCTAAAACATCAGGGGAATTTTCCTTGAGAATTTCTTGAAGGGTGATTTCTAGGTTCTTTCTTTGATCATGGCTTTCAGGTAGTCCAATAATTTTTAAATTATCTCTCCTGGATCTATTTTCCAGGTCAATGGTTTTTCCCATGAGATATTTCACATTGCCTTCTATTCTTTCATTTGTTTGGATCTCTTTAACAGCATCTTGATTTCTCATAAAGTCACTAGCTTCCATTTGCTCCAGTCTCACTCTGAAGGAATGAATCTCCTCAGTGAGCTTTTGAGATTCTTTTTCCATCTGGCAAAGTCGACTTTTTAAGGCATTCTTCTCCTCATTGCCTTTCTGAGCCTCTTTTGCCATTTGAGTTAGTCTAATTTTTAAGGTGTTATTTTCCTCAGTCAGGCTGTTGACTCTTAATTCATACTTTTCTTGCATTTTTCTCATTTCTCTTCCCAATTTCCCCCCACTTCTCTTCTTAAGGTCCTCTATGGACTGTAACCCACTTGTATTTTCATTTGGGCTTTTTGATGCAGTTCTGACCTCACAGCCCTCCTGCTGTTCCATGCTTTGATCCTCTTTGCCCCCCAAATAGGAGTCTAATGTTGCATTTTTCTGTTTATTTTGTTTCCTTTGCCTAGGCATGCTGCTACTTAATTACTTGACTTTTGGGCCTGTTGCCACAATAGGCCTCTGCCACCAGACAGGAGAGCTAACGTCCCGAACTTTGGGGTCTTCACAACTTCCGGAGGTTGGGTGGCCTCTGTAAAGCCTCTACCCACTCTGGCAAGTTGGATGCCCACCCCAGACCTCCCACCCAGACCACAATCCAGATCCAAGCAGGTTGAAGCAAGAGCAATTAACCCTCAGACTGATTGCTGGATCTCCCTACAGTTCGCAGGCCAGGTGCTGGAGCTGCCACTGAAGCTGCAAAATGGCCTCTGTACTGCATTTCCTCAGCCACGTTTCGCCCCCCAGGGAGGAAGCCGACATGTTCCCCAAATACTGGTCCCAAAGTCCATAGGGCACTAAGCTCTCACTTTATCCTAGGCATATCTGTGCTGATAATTCTGGAATCACCACAGCTGCTGGTGTTCTGGGGTCCCTCCAGCTGGCTGCTGGCCATGTTGCCCTGGCTCTAAAACCTGTGCTCATGCTGGCCTGGGCTTAGCTCCCAGAGCATTGTGCTGTGCTATGCTGACTGCTCCCTGTAGGGCTGCTGGGCTGTCCTCAGTGGGAGGTTAGCTTCTCTGTGTCTTTCTGTGGGTGCTGGGGCTTCAGAAGCTGTTCAGAGCCCACCTTTTACATTGTTTGGAAGTGGTGGGTGGAGGAGCCAAGATGGTGGAAAGGAAGTAGTAACCTCATTAAGCTCCTCGGTCACTAAACCTCAAAAAGTGAATCTGAACAGATTCCGGAGTGAGAAAATCCACTGGGAGACAGAGTGTGGCAGAACCCAGCCCAGCAAATTGCCCAAGGCTTCCGGCCAGGATGAGTGCAGAGCATGTGGGGTCTGCACAGCTCTGACTTAAGAGCAGACAAGCAGACTACACCAAAGAGAGAAAAAGCCCCAGTGTGCAGACTTACCAAGGACAAATTGCAAAATTGCAGTCATCTCACCTTCATCTCACGAGGGGACGGGAAGAATCATTGGAGCCAGGAAGGAGAGTCTGGCCCCCAGTGGAGAGAACAACTTCTCCAGCTGCATGCGGCCCCCAGCCTGGAAGTTTAGAATCTACTTGCCTGTATAATACAGGGGCTGGAATGGTAAAGTAAATTCTAGCTGCTCAGATCCTCCCACCCCTCCTTTATGAAGCAGAAAACCCAAAGATAAGTCTCCCACCCAGACTGAAATCCCAAGTTAACAGAAATAGTCTCAGGCTTGGGAGTCTCCAAGAAGGGGTGTAACTGAGACAGCCAGCAGTCTGAGGAGAAGAGAGGGAGGGGTCCCAACAAGCCCCACCTCACCTCACCAACAAAAGCCTACTTATAGCCCAGGGGTATAGAGGCAGAAATCTGAAGTGATCAGACTCACACCCACCTACACATCTACATTCCTCACTGACTTCCCTGACTTAGCCATAAACTAGCCACCCAGAGGTATTCAAAGTCATAGATCAGGCCCTAAACTCATAGCCTGAGAAACTAAGAAACAGGAAATCACAATGGGAAGGAAGGAAGCTGAGAAGGAGAAGGGGAAGGCAAGAAAATCTATTTGAGCCTACTATGTAGGGCAAGAACAACCAAATACACAGGACAATATAGACTCTCTACCCACACCTGAGACCACAGAAGGAAACATGATCTGGTCTCAAGCCCAAATAGCATTCCAGGAGGAGCTTAAGAAAAATTTCAAAGACAAAATCAGGGAGGCAGTTACCAACTTGGAAAAACAAAATACCTCCCTAAAAAAGGAACTTTCAAAGCTAACTGAATACCATAATTTGCTAAAAAAATTAGATACAATCAAACTGAAACTCAGAACTCTATGATGCAGCAAGAGTCAAACAAAACAAGACAATCAAAAAATTGGACGAAAATGTAAAATATCTCACTGGAAAAATAATTGACCTAGAGAACAGATCCAGGAGAGACAACTTATGAATTATTGGTCTACCAGAAAGCCATGGTGAAAAAAGCAGCCTAGACAACATCCTCCAAGAGATTGTCAAAGAAAACTGTCCTGAGGAAGTGGTGTGGGGCAGAGCTCCTTGGAAGTGCAGTTTCTACTCTGACATCTTGGCTCCACCCCTATACATACATATATATATATATATGTATATATATATATATATATATATATATATATATATATATATATATATTTTTTTTTTTAGGTTGCAGACTTCATTTATTGAAGTTGTATCAACACTAATGATAACACAGATTGTCAAGTTATGGAGCAACAAGAATCCCTTTCAGGATGTCTAATTCTCAGGTTTGTATATAACCTGTCACATGAAAGCAATATAAAAGGAAAAGTAAAGAAAGTCTAATGAAGGCTGCCTAATAAACAGTTGAGATCTTTTAACAAAAGAATTCCCTTTATAAGGAATGGCTAAAATATTGGGGTTTTAAAAACTAATCCATACCTCTGGGTAGAAATAAAATGAAAACATTAATTTAAAAGTCAAGACAACACATTGCTTCTTCCTGTAGCCCCATGTAATAATTTCAGGTTCTGAGGGGCGGCTAGGTGGCGCAGTGAGTAGAGCATCGACCCCAGAGCCAGAAGAACCCGAGTTCAAATCCAGCCCCAGACACTTAATGCACACACAAATAGAAACGCAGCCGTGTGGCCCTGGGCAAGCCACCCAACCCCAATTGCCCTCCAAAACCCAAAAATAAATAAATAAATAAATAATTTCAGGTTCTGCATGGTCTTCTTTATTATTTATTTTGAGTATTATCAATATATTTTGTTATGAAATCAGCTTACATCAAATATAATTTATAAAATGTTGCCTATATTCCTGATGCTGATTTTTATTACTCCACTGGGTGAAAATATTTTTGCCTCTAAGAGCTCACATTTCAAATAAAAGCTCACAATTCAAATAGACAAAGACTTGATTAAATAAAATTTGCCTTACAATCATTTTCCTTAGAATGCTTGTATTCTATAAACAATCCAGAAAAAAAATTGAAAGAGGGAAATTTGTCAAACTTGTCTTCCTTTCTTTTTAAAATCATGAGATGTATGGTATTTTCAATTTATTACAGGGTCACTCATAGAATAGCAAAAATGCATTTCTATATACATGGAATTTAAGAATGATGTAAGACAATAGTGCTGGGTAAACTACATGTGTTTGTATGCCACTTTAACATATACTTTGCAATTCACCTATAATAAAATTGGATATTGGACACAGTTTAGTATAAGGCAGTCACATCATTAGCCCTGTATAAGAGGACTCAACTGCCAAAAGAATGTAAGAACAATATCTCTAAGATCTACATAAATTTTAATTAAGATTTATAGAAATCTATAATAATTATTCAATAAATCTTTGATAATAAGTGTCAAGAGAGGCATATTAAGGAGAGTTATGCTTGCCAAAGGTGTTTATCACCTTATAAACAAATCAGAATCCAAGTTGAAGAAAGATCTGTTGTTGATGGTAAAGTCATCCAGATTCTCCTATTAAGAAAGACACTGTACTTTTTTTTTTGTTATAAATTTTTTTTAATTATTCAGTTGTCTATGATGTTTTTTTTGCAAAATGCAGGTGCCCTGACCATCCCTTTTACTTAGGTCTATTTACACTTTTGCTTTCTCTGAGATCATGATTGCTACCCCTGCCTTTTTTTTATTAAATAAATGCTTTATTAACTTCTGGTTTACATCATTCATTTCCACCAGATTATGAGTTACATTTTTCCCCCATTTTTTCCCTACCCACCACCCCAGAATAGCAGTCCCAATAGATATCCCCTCATCCAATCTGTGCTCTCCCATATCTTCTCCCATATCCCCTTTGACTTTGCCATTAGGGCAAGGTGAATCTCTGAGCCCCAATGCCTGGGCATCTTATGAAACATTTATTTTTAAAACTTCGAATTTCAGATCCATTCCCTTCCTCCCTTGTCACCCATTCCCTCTGAGAAGATAAGCAATTCAGTATGTGTTGTACATGTATAGCTATGTAAAACATTACCATAGTAGATATATTGTACAAGGCTGCTTATATTTCCCTCCCACCCATCTCACCTCCCACTTGGTCCATTCCCTACCTTGTCCTGTCCCTCTTTGATAGTGGGTACTTCCAACCTCCCCTCCCCCCAGAATGTCCTCTCCTCCATCATCGCCCCTCTCATCCCCCTTTCCCCTACTCAGGAGAGTGAGTGAGGGTAAGATATTCCATTTAGTATGTATGTGATTCTCTCCTTGAGCCAACTTCAATGAGAATATGCTTTTGCCTTTTTGCCTTCCTGTTCTTCCCCTCCCCTGCAACTACTTCCCCTTGCCTCTTCTACATGAGATAGTTTACCCTACCCTGTCTCTCTCCATCTCCTCTTGCCACTTTCCTCTCTCACCTCTTGACTTCACCCCTTAAGAATCATCCCTTCCTTGGGGTGGCTAGGTGGCACAGCAAGCAGAGCGCCGGACCTGGAGCCAGAGAGACCCGAGCTCAGATCCGGCCCCAGACACCCAACACACAAATAAAAACCCAGCCACATGACCCCAGGCAAGTCACCCAACCCCAATTGCCCTCCAACAAAAAAGAATCATCCCTTCCCATCAAATTCAACCTGTGCCCGCTATCCTGTGAACATATGCCATGTACCATTCTTCAATTATTTTCATAATGAGAAAGGTTTCATCAAACACAGTTATTGTTTTTCTATGTAGGAATGTAAATAGTCCAACTTTGATGAGTTCCTTTTGATTTCTTTTCACTGATTACCTTCTCAAGGATCTCCTGCTTCTTGTGTCTGAATGTCAAATTTTCTATTCAACTCTGGTTTTTTCATCAAGAATGCTTGAAAGTCCTCTATTCCACTGAATGACCATATTTTCCCCTGAAACAAGATACTCAGTTTTGCTGGGTAGGTGACCCTTGGCTTCAGTCCCAGCTCTTTCACCCTCTGGAATATCATATTCCATGCTCTTTGATCCCTCAGGGTAGAAGCTGCCAGGTCCTGTGCTATTCTGATTGTGTTTCCACAATATTGAAATTGTTTCTTCCTGGCTGCTTGGAGTATTTTCTCCTTGATCTGGGAGTTCTGGAGCCTGGCTATAATATTCCTAGGAGTTTTCTTTTGGGGATCTTTTTCAGGAGGTGTTTTGTGGATTCTTTCAACCTCTATTTCCCCCTCTGGGTCTAAAATATCAGGGCAATTTTCCTTGAGAATTTCTTTAAGGATGATTTCTAGGTTCTTTCTTTGATCATGGCTTTCAGGTAGTCCAATAATTTTTAAATTATCTCTCCTGGATCTATTTTCCAGGTCAATGGTTTTTCCCATGAGATATTTCACATTGCCTTCTATTCTTTCATTTGTTTGGATCTGTTTAACAGCATTTTGATTTCTCATAAATTCACTAGCTTCCATTTGCTCCAGTCTAATTCTGAAGGAGTGATTCTCTTCAATGAGCTTTTGAGATTCTTTTTCCATCTGGCAAAGTCAACTTTTTAAGGCATTCTTCTCCTCATTGCTTTTCTGAGCCTCTTTTGCCATTTGAGTTAGTCTAATTTTTTAAGGTGTTATTTTCCTCAGTCAGGCTGTTGACTGTCATTTCATACTTTTCTTGCATCTTTTTCATTTCTCTTCCCAATTTTCCCCCCACTTCTCTTATCTGCTTCTTAAGCTCCTCTATGGCCTGTAGCCAACTTGTATTTTCATTTTGGTGCAGGAGTTCTGACCTCACAGTCCTCCTCCATGCTTTGAGCCTCTTTGCCCCTAAAATAGGAGTTCAATGTTGAACTTTTCTGTTTATTTTGTTTCATTTGCCTAGGAATGTTGCCACTTAATTACTTGATTTTTGGGCTTGTTGCCACAGTAGGACTCTGCCACCAGACAGGGGAGCTTCCACCCAAACGTGGGGTCTTCACAACTTCCGCCAGTTGGGTGGCCTCTGTAAAGCCTCCACCCACTCTGGCAAATTGTATACCCACCCTAAACTTCCCCCCCAGACCACAATCCAGATCCAGGCAGTTTAAAGCAAGAGTGATTAACCCCCAGACTGATTGCTGGATCTCTCTACAGTTTGCAGACCAGGAGCTAGAGCCACTACTGATGCTGCAAAATGGCTTCTTTGCAGCTGTTTCTTCAGCAGCTTTATCCAAGGGCAGGAAGCCATGCGTTCCCCAAATAGTGGTCCCTAAGTCCATAGGGCACTAACCTCTCACTTTGTCCTAGGCATATCTGTGCTGATAATTCTGGAATCGCCACAGCTACTGGTGTTCTGGGGTCCCTCCAGCTGGCTGAAGGCCCAGCCGCCCTGGGGCTAAAACTGCAGACCTGGGCTTGGCTCTTCGCACTGTGCTGTTGGTTCCCAGCATGCTGTGCTGCCTGCTCTCAGAGGGCTGCACTGGCCACTCCCTGCAGGCCTGCTGGGCTGTCCTCAGCAGGAGGTTAGCTTCTCTGTGCCATTCTGTGGGGGCTGTGGCTCCAGAAGTTGTTCAGAGTCCCTTTTCACGTTATTTGAAATTTGTGTGGGGTAGAGCACTTTGGAAATGCTGTTTCTGCTCTGCCATCTTGGCTCCGCCCCCCTTCCGCCCCCCTTCCACCCCTATATTTAAACTTTGAAAGGAAGCTTTAATATTAAAGTGTAAAACTTCACTGACTTTTGTATTTCATCTTTGCAGCTTCAAAGTCTAAACCACTATGCTATCAGATAGTAAATACTTTAACTGTTTATCAAATTGGGTTGAATCTGTCCAAGTCATTCCTGAAAAATATGACATCAAACAAAAAGTATCTAAGGACCCAGAATGCCTTAGGTACTTAATATTAATTCTCCTGGGAAAGTAATTTAGCCTCTGTTTGCTTTAATCCACTGGAGAAGGAAATTGAAAACAACTCCAATATTTTTTGCCAAGAAAACCCAGTAGACAGTATGGTCCACAGAATCACAAAGAGTTGAATATGACTGAATAACAATATAACAACAATAATAAACACCTCATATTTATGTGGTGCTTTATATTTACAAAGTACTTATAATCAATATTTTATTAGCAACCTTTTGGTGTAGATAATTCAATTTTATTATCTACTTTCAGATAAGGAAACAGAATCAGAGAGGTTAAATAACTTTCCCCAGGTTTTTAATAATAATAGTTAATATTTATATAGAACTCTAAGGTTTACAAAACATTTTATCTGTGTCAATTCATTTGACCCTCACAATAACCCTGTGAGGTAGGTGCTATCATAATCCCCATTTTACAGGCAAGAAAGCAGGACTGAGAGGTTAAGTGATTTGCCCAGGGTCACAAAGGTAGGGTGTGTCTCAGGTAAGATCTGAACTCAGGTCCTCCTGATTCCAAGTCCTGTGCAATAACCACTGTACAATGTTAGTTAAACAATTAGTAAATTGCAGAAAAAAAGAATTTAATTATTTGAATTAGTAAATATACAGTCATTCTCTGAAATAATTTTGATTCTGTCTTTGTGCTTTACCAAAGTCAATGATCAGTAGCAAAAAGTGGAGCTAAATTTTATATATCTACTTAAGGGTTTTGGTTTTTGGTTTTTGAACTTTTCTTTTTAATTCATTAATAAATCTCTTAAACTCTAACCATACCTTTGGTGAATTAAAGGAAGAAAGATATGTTAATCTCCAATCATAGCAGCAGACTAAGGGAACTCTTGTGTAGAGGCCATACTGAACTAAATACTAACAGGTCAATGTTTTTCCAATCCTTCTCTCAAAAAATGG